>QGSO01000240.1:1021803-1062839 GCA_011037825.1 Carya cathayensis
AAAAAGAACCAACTTCTCATGTAACACTCTTGAAAATTAATCTCCAAACCTTTAATGAAAAATCTAGAACAATTCTTTATTCCATGAAATTAACTAACACACTTGCAAGAATTTAAAGTATTACACTTAATGAAATAAAATTCTAAAGCAATTCTTAGCACACTTAATAAAAACTCTAAAACAACATAGCATTGCAACCAAAAGAAAAAAAATTCCGAATACTAAGACTTGAATTTTTGCATTTCAACACAACTCCATCTTTATTTCATTCACACATCCCCACCTACTAACCTACTTAAAAATCAACTTAGCAACAATTAAATTACAACTTGACAAAAACTTCATGCAAGAATTAAAGCATCACCGAATTCACTAAAAAAAAAAACTGCTAAGGAACAATAAGACAAAGACTAAATCAAAGCATAAAAAATTGTCCCTTACTCCACACGTCCAAACCCTATTTAAAGAACCCATCTACCACTTCTTGAATGTCCAATTTGGTGGAAAAGGAGTAGCATAATTCGGTGGAAAAGTAGCATAATTCGGTGGAAAAGTAGCACATGTTGGATGACTTTTTCAATGATCAATTGATGCAGAATTTTTGGTGGAAATGCATCTGAATTTCGGTGGAAAGAGCAGCTGGATTTATTGACTTTTTGTTGCTAAATTTGTGCAGAATTTCGGTGGAAGAAAAGTATAGAATTTCGGTGAAGACAGCAACCTAATTTCAAGACTTTTTGGTGCAATGTTGTCCGAGTGCTTCATGTGATTTTCTTGCATCAGTGAGTTGCTTTGTGTTGAGCTTTATTTTTCTGTTTTGAATTCCAGCCGTGATTGTTGATTTCTTCATTCTTTGCTTGACTTTTCTGCATGTGTTTGTGTATTTTTCTGCAGGTGCAAGTTGCTACCTTCATGGTCCAAGTTTTCTGCATATTCGGTTTGCCTTCATCCTTGAATGATGCATGTGTTTGGTGCATGTGTGCTGATTTCTTTTCTTCTGCTTTGCTTGACTTTTCCAGGTTCTACATGTGCTTCATGTGATGCTTTTCCTTGCTTTTCTGCATGTGCCCTGCTTCCATGAGTTGCATTTCATTTTCTGCATTGAGGTGTTTGCCGTGAGTTGCTTTGCATTTTATTTTCTGCATGCATGTTACTTTCTGCATTATTTTTCTGCATGCATGTGTATTTATTGACTGCATGTTACTTCTTTTTCTTATGCATGTGCGTGAGTTTGAGTTCCTTCATGTGCTTTGCTTCTTTTAATTCACTCTAGCCGAAACTCTCACAATCAATTCCACAAACTTTGTCACTCTACAAGTCAAGCATGGCTCTTCCTATAGAGAATTAAAATTCCACCGATTCTACACCTCAAACCAAGCACATTGAACCTCTAATTTCTTTCTAATCCAACCACCTTTTTTTTATTTCTTTTCTTGTGCAACTCTCACTAATCCAAATCAAGGCATTTTAGCCAACATCAAATAGTTCCAACCAGATCTCATTTGAATTTTATTCAAGCTGAAAACATGAAAAAAGAAATAATACTTAAAAAAAAAAATATCAAAAATATGTTATATATTTGAAAAGATATTCCCCAATTATATCTTAGTTATAAAATTAAGCATAAACATGATATTAATCAATTAAAAATCACAACTCGTATTTATGCTTATTAACCATTTTTCCATCTAAAACCAATAATAATGTCACGAAGCAGTTGAAATAAATTAGTTTTAAATAGCTTAAATATGCAATATCTCAGCTCAATCACTGTGCCATCAAACTTCTCGATCCCCGATACCTTCACTTCATCTTCAGCCATCGTTTTTCCTCAGACCCGAACCTTGGCTCTTGATACCAATTGTTGTGAAAAACGATGACAATAAAGTGAAAATAAATATAAAAGAGAAATCAATCACACATGACATAAAAGATTTACGTGGTTTGGCAAATTATCTACGTCCACGAGAGCTGTAGAGGATTTTTATTGCTAAGGAATCACAATACAATGATGGGGCGAAAATTACTGTTCTTCAACAGTGTTATACAGTACGGCCATATGATGTAAATCACATATATATATATATACTCAAACAGCAGAAAAACCCTAGATCCATGTAAAATACAATATTCGCTCAAGCGGCGTGTCGAGTGCTCGTCGAGCGAACTTCCTTCCGCAACCGCTCGAGCTCACTGTCGAGCTGTCTTCGAGCGTTCAACTTTGTCTGACTTCGCTCGAGCGACCAATGCTTCCGCTCGAGCGATGTGGACCAGATTCCACAGTACTTAACAATATTTAGCAGCTTATTTCTTTCAAGTTGGTGTCCAGAAGTAGAAACAGTCGCCTACTAGCTAGGCTACTAAAGCTATGGCTTTAATCTATATTTAAGTTCGACGGGCAAGAATGTAGAATTTTGGTGGATTTTACTCCCTGAAGCATAATTGCCGCTCATTGTTAGGTAAGCCAAGGACATCAACTTAGAGATGTCTATCTACTAGTTCAAGGTTTTGGATAGAATTCTTCAATATTTGTAACCAAGGACTGAACTAAAATTTGGTCCAATAGGACAGTTCTTTCTCTTCCTTTTCAAGTTTAAGCTAACAAACTTGCTCATTTCTCTTCTTCCATCTTGGCCTTGATGTAAGAGTAGATTGCTACTCTAGCAATTGCAATGGCTATTCCAATACCAGTTTGTGTTGAAATCTTATTACCTGCCAGGAGCCAGACATTAACCATCATTAATAACAAGTTCTCAAGGCAATTTAAAGTCAGAAGAAAGGAAAAAGAAGGGAAGAAACTTACCAAAGACAAGGATTGAGAATCCAATCACAAATACTCGTTTCAACACATTGCCAATTGCATGTGTAAGAAGTGCCACCCTCTCTAGGGTTTTGGTGGCCAACTGTTTTCAAAAGCCAAAGAAAAAAGAGAGAGATCAATGAAATTTAGGGACCACTTTGTTGAAGCTATCCAAAGAAGGGGACGCCAGGGAAGAAAAAAGAGAGGGCTCACATAACTGCAAGAAAACATCAGTTACTAATGGATATATAGAAACAATTTACCTAATTGTAAAGGTGGTAAAACATCCCCACCCAAAAAAGGTCTGAGAGGAACTTGGTTAGACCTACTTTTGCAATTGCATCGTTAAACCCATGCTTCATTAGTTGAGGTCCCTTCACCTGTAGAATAACATAAGGACATGGAAACAATCAAAGACTTCAGAACATAGACTTGTCAGATTCATTATTTAGGCTGAATACATTAAGATTGGGGTTGCAAGTGAAGTTCACTCACAATAATAGCAAGTGGAATACAGCAAAGAGGGCTATGATGGAAATATAAGCATAGACATTGGTACTATCCATGTCAGTCTGCAAATTGACATATAGAAACAAAAAGATCCATCAGCAAAACTTCTGAGTCATGGAAGTTAAAAACTGTTTGCTCAACTCGTTTTGTTTTGGTCCAGGTAAAAGAATTGAGAAGAAATTAATAGAAGATAACCATGGCTTTCTTAGAATAGAGATTCCTGTAAGTAAAGGAGATATTGTAAATCATAGCACTGATGAAGCCAGTCCAGTTAAATGAAAGCTCGGTCAATGATGCCATTGACACACCTGCATGCCAAATTAAAGGCAAACATACTATTATAGACAGCAACATATGTTCTAAACACATACAAAGATAAAAAGAATGACTGGTCTTCATGATTTACAACCATTGTTTTGAAAATCGTACCGTATCGGGCCAGTGGCCGGTACAGATATTAGGGCTATTTTGTACCGGCCTATATTTCGGTCGGTATTTCGGCCTCTATTTTTTTTTTCCTTCTTCATACTATAAGCTTATTTTTTTACCCACAATTCAGGTCAGACTATTTATAATTTATACATATATGTATTCATGTATAATTTCTTTATATATAGACTATTATTTTGAAATATTATTTATATATATAATTTATTCATATATCAACTATCCCGAAACAGTACACGAAACGGTACCAGTACCGAAATATTTCATTCCAGTGTCTTGACCGGTACGCCATCCGGTACGGTATTCAAAACATTGTTTACAACATTAACAGATTGTATACATGTGTATGTAACTACCACTCTATCTCCCTCTATAGCAAACGAAAGTTTACAAATGCTACTAATTATAATGAAAAGGGCCAAAAGAGAAAAACTATCTATTATTTGATAGAAGGGATATTGAATTCGTAGATCAGTCCTATAGTCAAATGGTATGGTCTGCTGTTCAGATTATAAGGGACATCTAAACGTGCACTATATAAACTGAAACACGCATGTAAGCAGCAAAGGGAAGAGCTTACCAAGAATGACAGGAGCTACTTTATGGCCCAAGAATGAACTGAGAGGCAGCAGCATTAAAGAAGGGCTCAAGAACTGCAACAAATAAATATCATATAAATGTCAGAAACAGTAGAATCAATTGGTGTTGGTCATATAATAGCCAAAAAAACACAAAGCTAGAATGCCGAAGAGCATCAAATTTCTTTTCAGTACCTTTGATTGTAGAGTGAGAGACAGCAACGGCTGCAAAAGAGACGTTGCTGGTCACGTGACCAAGTGCATGACACACGGCAACAGGGATCAGCAGCTTCAGGAAGTTTGAGTCAATAGGCTGCAGAGAGAAACACCATTTTAACAACTTATTAACAGCACCAAATCAATAATTTAATCTTCTAACTTTTTCAGATGGGAATGCGAAATTCATCATTCGTCGATCTTAGGGCCAAGGACAGAAGAAGGAATCCATCTAATTATCTAGAGGGGATTGTGAGCCATTGCCAACATGTCAAAAGTAGAAAATCTATAGCATATAGACATTTATGGACCTAAGCTAATGACAAAGCAACAAGCTGACTAAACAGACCCATCAACTAATTGTTACAAAGTAAATGGCCGGGCTTGAAGAGTGGGTTTCACTTACAGCGCGCTTGGGAAGGCCCACGGCCCAGCTCACTAAACAGTAAACCACCCCGACGAACAAGTGCACAACCGAAACAAAACTGCAACAAAACCACCAGAAAACCAACTTTCATGCTGATCTATCTACCCCTAACGTTGGTCGCGTAAACTCATGATGTCATACAATGCCTTTGAAAGAACACAGGACAGCAAACACTAGTACTTACTAAGGATACGGGAAGTAGTTGTAGATCTTCTTATTAATTTTTTTGGTTTAATAAAATAATATTAATTTATCATCTTTCGGCCCCTCCTTTAAAAATTATTTTGGCTTATTCATAAAATTTAATCCGATATAAAAATGAAATAAATAAAACACATCTCATATAAAATAAAATACATATTTTTATTATCAATAAAATTAAAAAAAATTCTAACTATAATCAGTAGTATTTTTAACCTCTTTCTATTATCTATATTGAAAGAGAAATAATTAAGAATTTTGATTTAAATTCAATACTTGGTGATTTTGTTTGTTTAAAATAATACAAGTTACAATTTTAGACACTCTGTATTTCTTTTATTTAATATATTTGTATGAATATATTTATATTATTTTAATGATATATTGTTCTTGACATATCAAATAATTTTTTAATACATAAGTTGTACTTAACGTATTTTATTCTTATTGTAAATTTTTCTATCAGATTATTATATATCATAAAATGTATAAAAATAAAACAAAAAATATTTTATGTTTATTGTTCTAATTTTATTTGCCCCTCTAAAGTAAATTTCTGGTTCCATCACTGAGTAGCTGCACAGTGATAATTTGGAAACTTCACATAAACAGTTGCATTACAACGCTTTAACATACTAGTCTTCTCCGACTATTTGACCGATGGAAAGTTCAAGCCTGAGACTTGATCGGTGCGCAACCGGCGCAAAAGACCTTGACCTTACCACATGATGAGGTCAGGTGGAGTGCGTGTCCGCCTGTGGTCCATCGACGAATAATGTTGGTTAAGAAAAAAAGAGATATTATTGGTGAGAATAATATATTATTTTTAGACATTATATATTATATTTATTTATTTATTTATTTTTATAATAAATATATGATGCATAGATAATAAAGAAAACAATTTAATTAGTTTAATAATAATAAAATAAAAATTAATAAAATTAAAAATAATATTAAAATATATCAAATATTGGGATGCCGATAACATCCGAAAGGAAGGAGAGAGAACAAAAAGTAGAGTGGGCCAGTCTTATTAGGAAGGACGGTGCTACGTCCACTGGGAGCTACAGTTAGGCATATTTCATTTTCTTTTCTTTTGTTATTTTTTTATATGTATTTTTTAATACTTTAAAATATTTTTTAAAAAAATTAAAAAAACATAATATCATTAAAAAAAATTTCTTAATTATTAAATAAAAAATAATTAAAATTCTAACAGGAAAACCGACAAAACTAGTGGTGAACCTATCATTTTCTTATCGGGAATGAAGGAAAATGCTAGGTAGACCCGATGGTCTTTGAGCATTTGTACCGATAGGTGCAGTTTTATTTTTTTGTATTTTGTATTTTTTGTTTTTATATGTTAAGAAATGTATGCAATTGATTTTTTTAAAATATTAAGAAAAATATTTATTAATATTTAAGAAAAAAACCAAAAATAAAAAATAAAACAATCGGTCAGCTATTGGTAGACATCAGTCTCCGTAGCATGACCCATAAACAGCTTGGGGATAGGGACTTGTCTTGTACAATCCACCAGCCTTATCCAAACGGTGGGATATGGGATGCGAGATGGGTTTGGTGTTCAGTTATTAGTTACTCTATTACAGTTCTCAATCGTTTTCACGGACATTTTGTCAGCCTGTCCTTCTTTGTCAATAACCCTGTAATTTCAGGAAAAAATGTCAAGAACACCGTATGTTGTTCAGAGCAAAATTTGGAACTAATGTAAGCATTCCAACAGACTGTATAAATTTGAGTTAGAAAATAAATTTATTTGCAAGTTCTTTTATAGACACACCAATCATATAATTTTACATACAATATTATATATATTAATCTCATTTTATTAGTGTTTTTTTATAATTTTAGTTTTAAATTTTTAAATTTGTATAATTTTTAATAACCGATACATAAAAACTTTTTTTTTATATACAAAGGAGGTGTTGGCTTTTGAATCCAATTTTTAATTTGAAGAATCGGGTTGTATACCATTAGGTCCTAGCTCTTGATAGATTCATCATACATTAGTACTTATAGTTATGTAAGTAAAATTATAAAAAAATATAAATACTAGAGATGCTTTGTTTGATTTCAGTTTGAGCTGCTACTGGCAATGACATAGCGTGCTTGACATAAATAATGCCACCTACAAGTCTCAAATAAACAAACCTCAATTATTAGCAACCCAATAATCAAAGTCTAGAAACGACTCTCGAGTCTTAAAAGCTCAAACTCAGATAGCCTATGGTAGCCAATGAAAGCCTAAAGAAATGCCCGCTTTAAAAGTCATTGCTTTTGAGTTTGGGCAGTGGGCACCACTAGGGTGAAAACGATTCATTCGGTTCGGTTTTTTAGAAAAATTGAAACATAACCGATATTCAATAAACAATGATAGTATTGGTCGAAACCGACTGGTAAATGCAGAGGAAACCGGTGACGTCGGTTCCAGCGTAATATCAGTCTGTTTTTGGTGTCCCATCGGCATCGCAAATGGCTGCAAACTGAGAAATGGAATATCAAAAATGTGAATTGTGATAAGAGAGATGGCTCCTCGTGCGAATCGCGACCGTGCAATGAGAGAGAGAGAGAATAATAATAATAATAATAATAATAATAATAATAAGAGGATGTGGGATAAAACCTAAATTGAAAAGGCTTTTTTTGTGTATTAAACCAAATAGTATCGTTTTATTCTTAATTTTTTTTCCACTCAATATGTTTAAAACGACGCCGTTTCGTTTTATATAATATATCTATAAAAAAAATATAAGATATGTATTCGGTCAATTCAACGGTCCGATCCAACCTCAAACCAGGACAGAACAGGCCAACGCCGATTTTGACTTAATTCTACCGTCAGCAGACCAGTTCTACGCTGGTTTTGGCCGGTTCCATGCTTTGGCAACCAATCTGAGTTGGTCCCGATCAATTTTACGGCTTCTTGTACAGCCTAAGGCACCACTACTCAAGTATGATGCTTGCACTCTACAAGTTAATCTCAAGGCTAAGGTTGTAAGAAAAAATCGAAAAATTGAAAAACCAGATCGGATCGGTTCGAACTGATTTTTGTAATGGAAAAATGGGTCAAAACAGGTCCAGTTCCAGTTCTAGGCTTTTTAGGCCTGGACCGGTTCCATATAATATATATTTTTAATTATTTTTTAATATTATATATAATAAAATAAATTATAATTATATATAAAATAATGTTATTATAATTTAATGTTATTATAATTTATAAAATAAAACTTTAATCTTAAATACGAAAATTTAATTGGTCATATGCTTTAAACATAATAAATTGAAATTGTAAAACTTTAAATTAAAATTAATAAATTACATCAATATTTGTAATAGTAACAAACTTTGGAATAAAAGTATAAAACAGATTTTTTTTTCAAAGCAGTTTTTATTTATTTATTTATAAACAGATTTGTGTTACAAATTTATATTTTATTAAAATCGGAAAACCAGTCTGAATCGGATCGGAAAGGGTAAAATTAGAAGTACCAGTTTAGGGAGGTAATCAATGCGTAATCGGTTTTTGCAAATGCAAAACTAATACATATTGGTTTAATCCTAAATTTTGTCCAAAATTAGATCCGTTACGCTCCTAAATTTTGTCCAAAATATGAGTGTGTTGGGATTTAAAAAGTTGAATTTTTTATTATATTTTATATAAATATTTGGAACAGTGTATGTAAATTTAAAAAAGTTATAATGATAAAATAAAATAAATTAAGGAGGATTTGGTAACCAAACTGGTCCAAGCCGACTGACTATATTTTCAACCGACTGACTATATTTTCAACTCTGTCTATGTTTTCAACCCAATCTGACCTCAATTAACCGACCCGGAAGCACAAAACGGGTAATCGATTCCTCTTCCGTTTTATTCCGTTTCAAACGGTTCGGTATTGGGTAATTACCCGATAAACCGAAAAATATTAAGATTGGTGTTTGCATAGGCGCCGTTTCACATTTTTGTTTGAACTTCACACTCTCGGAATTGGGTCTCCGTCTCCCATCCCCCATCTTCGATTCTTCTCTCTGTCTCCCAAGTTCCAACTCTGTCGTTCTCTCAATCTCTCAGGAAATGGAATTGAACATGATTCCAAGAAATGGAAATGCATTTGGAATTAGTTCAGTGCCTGGTCGTGTATCTTCTGGTAATTTTTCTTCTCCAGCTTCTTTTTATTTTTTATTTGTATTTCCTCGCAATTTTCCTTGATGCTTTCGATTTGTCTTAGTTTTTCTGTTTTCGGAATCCGGAGCTATATCGATTGGATTTTGAAATCGTTCTGGTTTTACGTCGTGTTCGTTATCGATTGGTAGCAGATTCTTGTTGTGACTTTGCAAGTTTTACTTATTGCCCATTTAAATTCGATAGCCATCTTATTTATGTTCCATTATCATTTTTTTCTAATCAGACCCCAGAAATTAACCTAGACTTTTTGTGAGAAAATCTCTGCCGAATCGTGCATTTCTTTCTCTAGAAAAGAAAAAAAAAAATTAAAAAAAGGATCCATTTTGGGTGAGCTATAATATGGATAAGTTTTAGCAGATTTTTACATGAATTACAATCATTTTTTTCCATGAACCTGATACCAGATTGGATGTTTAAATATTGGGTAGCAAGAAGGGAGATGTTTAAATATTAATATCATCTAAGAAATTGGAATGCGGATTGCTATTTTCTATGTTTCATTTCTATATTCTGTAGATTGGATATTTAAATAGAGTTTTCTGAAGCAAAAAGGTTAAAGTACTGAACAGTAAGAAAGAAATGTGAAACTTGGTTGGTTGCTTTAAAGAAAGTACTGAATATTTTAGCCTTCCTGAAGGATTTTTTAGCCCGTTGCAAGAAGACATGCAAGTTTTTTTCAAAGCTTCCTTTTTATTCTTTTTTTAGTAGTGTTATGTTTGTTGCAGGCCTGGACATATCTTGATGCTGAAAACTCACTGCAAGCTCATTGCACATATCATGGTATTTTGTGATGATGGTTCTTATCTGAATTCCATTGTTTGTCTAAGAAAAATCTTTCCCATTTTCATACAGGAAATGGAACATGATTGTGGGGCTCTACACTTATGGTTTGGCTGTGGTCACAACAGAAACTGGTCTGCTAGAGAAGTTGACAGCCTTGCGGACCAAGAGGAACCCATCCAGACACTGTCCAGAATCCATGATTGTCAATAGCCTAGGACATGGATTGGCCCTGCTTTGTGGCATTGTAATATTGGCTGCCGTTTTAAGTGAAGTGGTAATTTCACGTCATTTTTCTTGCCTATATCACACTGATCTGATATATGCACAACTACTTCTCTTTATTATCAAGTTTTCCTCTTGAAATCGAGTCTCGCATTGTCTTTATTACGTATCAGGCTGCCTTTTCACTGTGGCCGCCATCTGCTTTATGGAATGGGCAACAGATCACGTGGACACACATGAACACATTTGTTTTCTAATCTGGATCTTAGCACTGCAAAAAACTATTGCTGACAGTTTGATTTGTTTATATACAGACTGTTTGGCTGGTTTAGGCGAGAACTTCTTGAAGATTGGGAAGATTACTCCATTTTGAGTGTGGAAATATTAAAGCTTGCATCATTTTGTAGTTTGGTGATATTAACAAGCGAGAATTCCCAGAAATGGGTAGTAAAAGTATGTTTAAATGGCCGAAACAAATCACGCCTTCCCTAGTTGAAAAGTTGATACGGGCAGAAAAGGACGTACAGAAAGCTACTCTAATATTTGATTCGGGGACAGCTGAGTACGTTAATGGGTTTCGGCATGATCATAATACCTTTGGTGCAATGATCTCTAAATTAGTTTCTGCAAACCAGTTCAGACCAGCGGAGGAGCTCCTTAATAGAATGAAGGAGGAAAAGTGTAGTATTACTGAAGATATATTCCTCTCCCTGTGCAGAGCCTTTGGTCGGGTTCACAGGCCCCTGGATGCCATTAGGGTCTTTAACAAGATGGATGAATTCCAGTGCAAACCCAGTGAGAAATCTTACATTACAGTTTTTGCAATTCTTGTTGAAGAAAACCAGTTAAAGATGGCTATAAAATTTTATAGGCATATGAGAGGTATGGGTATACCTCCTTGTGTTGCTTCCCTTAATGTTTTGATTAAAGCCCTTTGCAAGAACAACGAGACAATGGAAGCTGCTTTTCAGATATTTCGAGAGATGCCCAATCGTGGTTGTACTCCAGATTCATATACATATGGTACCCTGATTAATGGGTTGTGTCGATTGGGAAAGATTGGAGAAGCAAAGGAGTTATTAAAAGAGATGGAGACAAAGGGTTGTTTGCCCAGTGTTGTGACCTATACTTCTTTGATTCATGGTTTGTGCCAGTCTGGAAGTTTGGATGAAGCTGTTGGATTGCTCGAAGAGATGAAGATCAGAGAAATTGAGCCAAATGTTTTTACCTTCAGTGCTTTAATGGATGGTCTTTGCAAGTGTGGGCGTTCTTCACAAGCCATGGAGCTCCTGCAGATGATGATTAGCAAACGGCATAGGCCCAATATGATAACTTATAGCACTTTAATTCATGGACTCTGTAAAGATGGAAAGCTTCAAGAAGCTTTGGAGATTCTTGACAGGATGAAACTTCATGGATTGAAACCAGATGCAGGGTTGTATGGTAAGATCATTAGTGGCTTCTGTGACATCTGCAAGTTCCAGGAAGCTGCAAACTTCCTTGATGAAATGGTCCTTGGGGGAATCTCACCGAACCGATTAACTTGGAGCCTTCATGTTAAGATTTATAACATGGTGGTCCAAGGCCTTTGTACTAATGGTGATCCAAATCGAGCTTTTCAGTTATACCTTAGCATGCGGACTAGGGGTATCTCAATTGATACTGGAACATTTGATTTTCTGATTAAGTGTTTTTCTAAGAGAGGAGACTTACATAAGGCTGCTCGCATCATCGATGAAATGGTGATCGATGGGTGTCTTCCAACTGAGGGAACGTGGAGTGCAGTTTTTGGTGGATTTTGGGATCGAAGGAAGGTGCGGGAAGATGCTGAGTTTTTGCAGGACAAGCTAATGAGTGAATTTGTTGAGCCAGAATTACAATTCTGAGCTTTAGTTTTATTGGTTAGTAAGTGCTCTTGGTCTATGGACTCTTTTCTTTCTAATCACATAATTTTTTGTTTTTTTATAATTAAAGCGGAAATTTACTGGCTCAGGATATTGTGTCTCCTTCTGAACTTTGAATTTTCTGACTAAGTTAAATTGTATCATTCATTCGGTCAATGAATAAACTTCTGAAGTTTAAATGCCGAATGCATCGTAGGATCTGTATACAAGAAGTTACATGAAGCAGGACAAATTTAGAGAATCTCTTCATTCCTTCTTTGGTGGGCTTAAGGTTTGGGAAAATTAGTTGATCAAGGACTTAGAATTGTGTAAGGATGTGTTAGGATCAGTTTTTTCTCTTCTGTTTCAGTCATGGTTCTCAAGGGTTTATGTTTCGATTCATCGTGATGCTGGGAATGTACCTAAATCTCCCAAAAACTCAGCGTATGGAAATAAGCAAGCTTTTTCAGGTTTCAGGAAGGATGGTGGGACAGGTTAGCTGTGCCTCAAAGAATTCAGGGCACGTGCCTCAAGGGATCACTATAGCCCATAGAGTTTTAAGGGAGGCTATTTGTTAGTGTTGGTTCTCCATGAGGTCTTAAAAAGGTAGTTGGGATATTCCCATCCTTATTTAGTAAATTGAGATGGCATCCGTTGTTGATCAATGGGAATGATATTCATATGTATTTGTGTATATCGAATTCTGAAATTCAAATCTGTCTTTTCCGCTCTGAGCTGAGAGCTGGCTTCTTGCTCCTTTTTTCTGAAAACCAATCTTTAGTGTAATGTATCTGGCATGTTGTTAATCTTGCCTTTGCACCTACTCTTTTAACTGCTATATTTTGTCTTTGATAATCCAGATTATCACTTTGGTATGTTTGAATTTTAAAACGTACTTTACTTTGATTGTATAGAGTTCCATGGATGAATGCGGTGAAATAATTTTCAGTGTCCTAGTCTGTACTTATGGCTTTGTATCAAGTATTGACACAGCCAAATTTATCATTTTGTAAACACTTGTTTTTTCCTTTCTTTTTGAAAATTGCAATATGAAGGTCCTTATTGGAGCAATTGTGAGCACACAATTTTCCCAACCATAAGATGTAATATCAAATTCAAGAAAAATACTTCCACTGGCTTTCATGAGTTTTTGCATATGCGTATGCGTGTGCATGTGAATTTTGATTTATGCTACTGATATTCCGTCATCTTATTATTTGAACTAAAATTTGGTATATCCTTCAGTATTGAGTTGTTGTTTTACTCAAGATTTTTATTAATTGCAATTATCTATGACTAAAAAATTATTTATGTTCAAACTTGCACTGCAGACATTGACATCTCATTATTTGCATTGGAATAGTAATTATATTCTAAAATCCTGTCGCAATCCTTTTAGTTTCAGTATGCTCAAATGCATGTTTGATTTTTATGGGGAGTTTCGATCACCTTGCACTGTCAATGTTAGCATTGACAAGCATGAACAGGACATTTCCTTAATGATGGTTCAATTGCAGGGAAACATTAGGAATGTACTTCAAAGGCATGGAAGTTGTATTAAACCCCAAAAGTTCTAATACAACAGTGCTTGTGTTGCAATTCACAATCAGTATTCTATTCCTTGAGCAATGTTCATGGAGATAGAAGGCCTATAATTTGTAAACTTTTGTTAATTTACAGAGAGGGGGAAGCCAATTCCATGGCGCTCGGTAGGAAACACAACAAACATCATACTGCAAATGACACCTATTCCTACCGGCAGTCTTGTAAGAATCTCCTGGGTCGTATATGATGGCATTGGGAAGAAGCATCTCACCACATTCTTATCAAAGAGTGCTACAGCTACGAATACCAGTATTGACATGAAGGCGTGCATGAAATCTATGAAGCGCAGCCGGTACTTTGCAGCAAGTTCAGGTGAAAGCTTGGCTGTTTCATCAATGACCCACAGGCCCTGGAAAGTGGCAAACCCATAACAAACATTCCCCTTTTTGTCCTTGAAGCTGTCAGTGAAGCATAGTAGGAAACATGAGACCCCACAGAGAGTCACAAGTGCAGCAGTCATGAACCGGCCGACTGAGTCACAATTGCCTTCATTTGTGAAAATTGGTGATAGAAGTTGGAAAGCCAGGACTGATCCAGTCGGTAAAAGATTGGCCAAATGAGCTGTGCTCTGAAATGTCTGGCTAATGGCTTTCTGTATCGGTGTTTTCTCCTCTTTTTCAGATCCATCTTGCAAGAGCGGATGTTTTGATTCATCTTGATTCTTGGAATCAGACTGTACCTTAATCTCCATAGCATCGAATCTTTCACTTCTCTTTTCCCTTTGTTTTGATCTCATTATGGATTTGTATCAGCATTGATTCAGCATGCCTCTTGTGAGGCACAGCTTTATAAGAGTTGAAAGAAAGGGAAACTCAGGGGAGGCAAATGCTGGGAAGGTTGGTTTGGCATGCCTTGCAAGAAAGAGAAACCAAGACAGCACACTGAGATAAGGATAAAGAAAGCTCTTCCCAGATTTCTGAGAGGTAAAGTTTTCTTTCATGTGAAATGCAGAGTTAGTAGTTTGGAGGCTACCTAATGTCTACAAAGTTTTAGTTACCGTTATCAAACTTGTAAGCTTCCCAAGGGTCGGTTCCAGTTATCCAGAGAGTTTTGTTGCTGTTTCAGGTCATTTGTTTTGCTTTCACGCAATGAATAAAACCTTGCTTTTCGGAAGTACTTTGCTTTGTAAGTAGTTTTTAGAGATTTTTGTCAACCACCCCAGCTGTGCTTCGACTAGGAATTTTTGGTCAACCATCAAATTTTGCCATCCCATGCTAGTAGCTGAGCTGAGACCACCATGTAGTGAGACCTGATTCAGCCACCATTGTTTTGGGGGGGGGGGGGGGGGGTGAGTGACCTATGTTTGGCCACCATGAGGGTGGCAAACTCTGGTGGTTCGGTGGGGTGGAGAAAGTAAACCTTCCCTCTCTAAGGAAGATTTTTCTCGGAAGTAATCTCATGGATAATCACATGTTCTTCATTGACTACAGTTTAAAAGATGGAGCTAATTCAAAGTTTATCAGAGCAAATGGATATGAACAAGTCATGATTGACTAAAGTTCTTAATTATCCAGATAATAGTCTACACATTGGGACTGGGGGAGGCGGAATTTTCTTTTTTGCTTTCTTTAGTTGCCAAATTAAAGCAGTTCGGCTTTATAGATTGGTTTCATGAATCGTATAGGGAAGAGCCTAGGACTGTTCATATGGGCCGGGTTTTACCCGGCCCAATCCGGAATCAGGTTAAACCGGATTCCGGTTCCGGTTTTCGGCCCGGATTTGATCCGGGCCGAAATCCGGATTTAAAAAACCATATGAATCCGGTTCGGGTACCGGATTTTAAATCCGGGTCCCGGGTTTAAAACCCGGTACCCGGGTTGTATAAAACGAAAAAGGGCATTGCCCTAGCCGTCACACCCGCACACCCGCACCCCCCCAAAATCCAGTTCGTCTTCCCCCCGATTCCTAGCCCCTGTTTCCTTTCTCTCATTGCTCTCTCTCTCTCCTCTCTCTCTCTCTCTCTCTCTCTCTCTCTCTGTGTCTCTGTCTCTGTGCTTTGCGTCTGTGTCTATGATGCCCTAGCCCCTCCCGAAATCACTCTCTCATCTGCTCTATGTCTCAGTAAGCTATCTGCGATGCCGAACGGTGGAAGTGCTTTAGGGTTTTGGTAAGTTTTATTTCTTCCCTCTGTTGCGTTCTCTCTTCGTTGATTTTGGGTTTTTTTTCTTTTTTTTTGTGTTTATGTTACTTTTTTTCGAGGTTTTTGTTCAATTCCATCACCTATTGGGGCTCAAAAATTTATTTTCCAATTGAAGGATTCAAGACAAACAAAAAATTAGTAAGTTATTGAAAACTGTGTATAATAGGCTTTGATTGTTTGCTATGGAGAAGTGGGTAAATGTTAGATTTTGGATTGTATTGATGTGTGTTGGAAGGCTCGGAGCCATGACATTGTGAACAATGCTGTGGCTTTATCTGAGTTGGAAGGATATCCCATTTTATAATTTTCCTGTTTGTATGCTGCTTACTATTGCAGTCAAGTCGTTCTTGCAAGTTCTCAAGTGGTGTTGTACATGATAAAAGGCGTTTGAAAGTATCAATATTCTGTTATTCTACAAAAACCTTGATCATTACTAATGACAGAACTCAGGTTGAGATTGCCTACAGAGAAATGACAGAACTCGTTGTTTGAATGAAATTGACTATTAGAAGTCAGCAACTGCGATGATAATAGAGGATAACCCGTGGAGAACTGAAGTAATCTTGTTTCAAGGTTGGCTTTTTTTAAGCACAAAGTATGCTTTTTCTTTTTATTGAACTTACTCGCGTATAATAATGATAAATGTTGAAAAATGGAAAATTAAATGGTGGGTCTCAAATTTGAGGACATATTTTTTCAAGAAGAAAGGAGATATATGACAGCATTTTATGAGTCTATTGATAAATTAAATAGAATGTTTGAGGCTTAGAATTTTCTTAAAGAAGGGCCTCCTAGGAGTTGCTGTTAAGGTATTAGACAAAATGGACAATTTGGATATTGAAAGGAATCAAGAAACAGTGGGCATTATGGAAGAGATTAGGGATAATGGGATGTGGAAGAAAGCAGTGGGCATTATGGAAGAGATTAGGGAGATGGGTATGTCATTAGATAAGCAGATATGTAATAGCATTATAGATACCTTTGAGAAATATGGTGAGTTAGATGAAGCGTTGGAAGTTTTTCATGTCTGATCCTGTACAACCTTTAATATCACTAATTTTCCCATTGTTCAAGCTATCATCAGATAAGATCTCTCTGGCCATTCATGATTACTATGGATGCTGTAGACTCGTTCTGCTGTAGCTTTTATTCCTAGTATTTATTTAGTTTGGTCCTCTGCAGTGCTTTATCAAAGTTTGTAAATAAGGCAGCTTATATCTCTGTGGTTTCTTGTTGTCCATGCTTCAAACTGAAGTAGAAGTACATATTTCCAGGAGCCGGAAGCACTCCATTGCACTATTCTGCTTGTGGGGGAAATTTGAAATGCTGTCAGGCACTATTCTTCAAATATTGTAATGCAATGTATTGTAATTTAGTATTTCGTAATGTAATGTATAAATAACAAATAATATAATATGCAATGGATTGTATTGTAATGCATGCATACTTTGCATAGATGAATATTGGAATTTTTTTTGGTTTTACATGCATTTTTATTGCGAGGCAAATTAAGTGGAACTTTGATATAGGAGTTATATTTTTCAACCTCTAAAGTGTACAATCAAATTTATTCTTTGGTTTTTTATAAAAAAAATCAGATCTATATGTGAAAATATTGGAATATGCATTTAAGCTTTTATATGAGTTTATTTAAAAAAAAAAAAAAAACCCGGGTTCAATCCGGAACCCGGAATCCGGGTTTTTCAAAACCTGGATGAATCCGGGTCCCGCCCATTTCTGACCTGGGTCAACCCGGTCCGGGTTCCGGCCCGGATTTGAAATCCGGGTTCCGGTTTGGGTCTACCCGGATTTCCGGGTTGGAACCCGGATGAAAGAGCCTGTGACATAACAAACATAGAGTCGGTATATTTTTATGGAATGGTATCATCGGTCATTGACATCTCTTATACGCCAGAATTTTATGAACAGATATGAACGTTACCTAAAATAAAATAAAGGAAATGAGATCATGTATACACACAGACACTTTTATAGCCTTGAATTATCACCAATTTTACAATTTGTGTCCTAAACTTTGAAAATTAACAATTCACTTCCCGATTGAAATTGACTGTTGAGATTATACCACGTGTCCTTTTTTAGTCTCTTTAAACAGTTACATCTTAATCAAATATCTAAGTTATCAAAATTTGATAGCTTAGGATGTCTGCTCTCAATCTTAATTACTTTAGGGTCCAAATTTAAGAAAAAAAATGATGGTTCAAAATTAAAAAATATAGGTTACTAAAAAAATGTGGAAGGTGTTATTGCATCATTCTTGTGCAATAATATCATTTTATATGAACTTAGGAAAAAAAAAAAAGTTTGTAAGAAGAATATTACTTTGAGGAGAAAACGCACTTCTTACATTCAAATCCTATCGATATAACATGATTTAATTTGTATTAAAAAAAAAAAAAAACGTACAAATTTGACTATTGCAAATAAGTCATGCCACATTTAATGATAAGATGATGTGTTCTCTACATTCATTTTTAAATAAAATAGAAGAATGTTAAATACAATCATGAGATTCACATGAAAAATTAATTTTTTAATAATAAATTTCACTCTATTTAAAAAAGAGTATACGACACTTATACTATTCATGATTGTATATAACATTACTTAATAAAATAACTCAATTATTTTTATTAGATGAGAAAGAAGTAATAATATATTTTTAAATAATTTGATGTGGTGGCGATTTCAGAATATCCTTATATTTTTACTCATTTCGATAAAAATAGTCATTTAATGATTCGCTGTGCCTTGGAAAAACACAGACCCCATTACCCGCGAGACAATTCCAAAACGAGGCCCTACGCCTGAATACGTTTCAACGGGCTTATCAAATTGGGCCTTAGAGCAGCTGTTTGTAAAACAACTTCGACGTCCAGTCCAAACCCATCAAAAGTCTCCAGCTAAAGCCTAAAACCCTCCCACGCAATTAACCGCCGCAACACACATTCCCAAATCCATCAATTTTATTAATCCGGTGACGTTTTGGGCTTATCGACTTATTAAATCCTCTAGTCTTATAAGGTTAAAAGCATATATTTAAGTGACTGTTGTAAACATGATTTTGCTAGCTTCTCCCTTTTTCTTTTTTGGAAAAGTAATTTGTAGCTTTAAAGATGTATATGCTCACTTGTGTATTTCAATTTTTAAAAAATTTTTAAATAGTTTAGAAAGTGATTATTAATGAATTTATATATATATTCTTGATAGTTAATAATGTTTAAAAGAAAATAAATAAATAAATACTGATTTACGTACAATTTACGTACAATCTTGATAGTTAATAATGTTTAAAATTTAAATTAATATAATTTTTAATAAAATTTAGTTTTTAACTAATTAGATTATATTAATACAAATATTAATGTACACTTATCCAACTAAATTTTTCATCTTGAATGCGTTCTTCTGCAATATTCCACAAACGATCGAGAAAACCTTGACGCCATTAATTAATGTTGTTGGAGATCTGACTTGGTCGATGTTGGTGCTGTCGTGCTGGTGTCATGTTATTTTTCTAAGTCACCTATAACAAGAACGGTAATAATAATAATCGTGTTCTGTCGTGTTGTTGATTGATGCTGTTTTGTTTTCTTATGTTGATTTGACACTGAATTTCGAGTGTAATTATGACTGCAAATCGTAGTAGTTACTTCAAAATTATGTTTTCGAGAATAGCTAAAATATAGGCAGATACATTGCAAAACCATCAAAATGGTTTCTGCTTATTTTCGCCGATTAGGTAATAATAGTTACTTACCCATATGATCTACAAATTACATTTCTTACAGCACAAAAGCTGTATACTTTCAATTCAATTACCAATCATGAGAGAGAGAGAGAGAGAGAGCATGGTGAGGGTGATGATGAATGACCTCAATTGCAATAAGGACAAGCCAAGCTTTTGCATACAGCTCATTCAGAGCGCATGATCTGCACAGACAAGCATGGACGTTGACTGGATACGAGTGAGATCTTTTTACACTTTTTCACTAATAATTGAGAACCTGAACCTTAATTTATATTGATGATCAATAGGTTTCCATTGTTTCCGGTTCCAATTGATTTGTTGGTCAAGTTTCCCTCGATCAAAAGACAGGCAGGGAAAATGCTAATGATTTCACATATATCCATGATCACGCTTGCATGATGGGCGCGCAACATATGATGTTTTCAGAACATTGTTGTCTTTCTGATCTCTTCCCGCCGCATGAAAAATACGACCTAGAAGAATCCAACATGCTCTTGAAAATAATCTATAGGTATATGCATGCCAAAAGCTTAGGAAAAACAAGCATATATTAATGTATATAACTCGTTGTTTAGCCATGAGATCAGTGCTCATTGCCCCAAGCAGACTCCACCTCACATGATTCTTCTCCTGATTCGAGAGGATAAGTTCGCCACAACAAAGTGCACATGTAGCCATGCATCCATCATCAATCACTCGTGTCCATTGGCTCTTTTGACATTTTTCTTAATTAATATATAAAATTAAGAACTAATAATAATATTAAGAGAAAGTAACATCCACAAAGGAAAACAACAACCATGCATTGCAAACTTTCTTGTTCACATGAAAAAAGGTCTGAGAAAAGTGAAAATCAGTGGAGTAGGAGAAAGCTAGCTAGTCAGAGAGTTGAAGCGTACTACTCGCACAATCATATGATTTTTTCTGGTTGGGAATAGAAGGTCACTCTGAATGGGTTGGAGCCATCGTTGCCTCTACGCGCGTACTGAGCTTTGAATCATTATCAACGTGTTATTATATTGGTCAGGCCGGGCAATATACATCATATATATATATATATATATATATATAATATATATATATATATATATATGCCTCAAAGTTTGTAGGCAAAAGCCTTGACTACGACCCCACATATAGCACCCAATCTTGAAAGAATCGTGGGCTGATCTTAAGAGTAAGAAAAGCTCTTGCTCTGAGGTATTTTTAAACAGACCAGAAATATGGGTTTTAATGATATATCTTTATATATATCATTAACCTATTAGACTACAAAATTACAAGTTATAGCATGCGTTTGATCATACAAAAGTATTTAAGTTTTTTTTTTTAACCAAAAGGAGCTGTCTACTCACTTGAGCAAGGTTTCCACCGGTTTAATTTATATTAAAATTGGACTCTCTAAATATCGGACACGTCTTCTGTGTCTCGTAACGGGGCACGCACGTTTTGGTTAAAAAAAAATTTAATATTTTTAGATAGTGAATTTTTATTATTTTATTATTATTATTATTATTTTTTATCTCACCTCATAATTATAAATTTTTTAAATTTTTAAACAAAATATAATAAAAAATTCAACTTTTTCTAATTTTAATTTAATTTTTTTTAAATCTCAAAATAATAATAATATTAAAAAAAATAATATTTTACTAATATTTTATCTAATTTTTAACTTCCATACGAATCTATCTCATCATGTACCACCTACCACTGGCTAAACCTCACCTAATCATCTCTTTCTTTTGTGTTTTTCTTTCATGCTAGTATACTACAGAAATAAAGTCACAAAAGTCAATTTGGTTATTTGACATGTTTAGAATATATATAGCAACTAACAACAAAATCAAATCTATCACGGACGAGGATATGATTCTATTAATTCAATTTTTTTCCAATCCATAACCAATATTTGGTTTTTTAAATTGTTTGCTTTCCTAGATGCTTCTTTAATTCGCGGAAAAGAACGCAATGGAATGGCAAATGAGTTAACTACATAGCTCCCTTAATTGCTGATTTAAAAGTTTGCTGCCATTTTATTACGAATCTTTTAATTTCAGAATCTTTTAATTGATTGTTCTATACTTTTCTTGATATATTATTATAAATGAGATCCTACCATCTATATTATGAGTACTATTATATTTATAATATAAAGGAATTAAATAAAGGTAATCTCATAAGCTGATATAGATTCATCTGATTCATTAGATCTATTTTATAATAAAAATAATTTTATAATCTGACGAATCATATCAAACTATATCAGTTTGTGAGATCACTTTTATATAATTTCTTTATGACTAAAGTATTTTTTTATTAAAAAATAGTTGTAAAATTTTAAAATGTGCAAGTTCAATACATTTTTTTTTTGAAATAGATAAATTTGAGATTACGCACAAATTAACACTTACTTCTTAATAATAGGTCTTATTATTTAAAAAAAAAAGTCTTAAAATTTATACACTTTAAAGTGAAAAATTATATAATAACAACTAATATTTGACAATTCAAACACCATTTCACATTAAAAAACTAATTTTCTTCACTTTAAATCAAAATTACCATCAAAT
This sequence comes from Carya cathayensis, assembly GCA_011037825.1. NCBI lineage: Eukaryota > Viridiplantae > Streptophyta > Magnoliopsida > Fagales > Juglandaceae > Carya > Carya cathayensis. The sequence continues at coordinate 1,044,174 of QGSO01000240.1, forward strand.
TAGTACCTTAAATCACATAAAAATTATTAATTTTTCACTCTCATCTGTAATTAAATTGTACTATAGATGTCATTTTATCATTTTCCATATTAAATTACTGTTTAATTTATATATCACGTTAACAGGCATCTAGCTGGCTAGCTAGCTAGCCATGCAGTTCATATTCAATGTATTCAAGACACGCACAGTTGATTTGATTTGGATTTGGAATCGCGGAAATACAGTCGTAAGTGCTTACCTGTTTCCATGCTCGTCTTAAAAGAACTTTTTGACTTTTGTAGTGATTAATATGAATCACCGTGTACGTACTGTTTCAAAAAACAACTCAAAAAAATTACGCGCAATTAATGTAACACACGCATTGCATCCTCCTAAAGCGCAGCAGCACTCATTCATAGCCATAGACAGACACTTAATTTAAGTTATTTTGACTGTATCTTAGAGACATCGAGCCAATTACAAGCTGGGAAAGTCCATACGGCCATGCTCGATCGAGAAAATCAACATCCCTAGTTATAAGTTGTCAGTGTGCATGGGGTTCTAGGTATTAATATTATGCCAATTTCACTCAGATGACCTTGCTTCTTCACGCTTAATACTCACTCATAAGTCACACCTAACCCTTCTTTTTTAGTTCCCTCTGCGCACGCCTGACGTCTAATTAACGATGTTTAAAGACTTCAAAGTTCAAATCTTCTTGGGTGGGAGGACCTGTTATACGTACTCGATGATCTAGTACTGGGGCAGTGTGGTCATGTGTGAATACTGAGTTCCATCTTAAATTGAAACACCCACCCCGTCTGAACCGTTCTTCGATTAATGCTCTTCTCTGCTCTTTAAATAATACACAGTATCTATATATATAATGTCCATTGACCAGCTTAATCGAAACGGTGAAAAGTCAAGAATTAAAGAGGTTAATCTGGACAGGCACGTATAAGTACAACCAGTATCTTAAAGTTGTAATTAATTGCATTTTAATAAATATAGGGTATAAAGTGGATGAGGGGTGGATGTAATTAGATATAAAGAGCTCACTTTACAATAACTTTCTTCGAATAATCCTAGATTTATACATTGCTATTAATTATTCGGTTCATGTAAAATATTAATGAACCGTACATATATTTCATCTGCACATAATCAAAATATTTTATTTTTATTATTTTTGAAAAGTATTAGAGTTATAAAAAAATCTCATAAATTCATGAACTGATCATATATATCACATTAAAAAAAAAATTACATCAAATTATAATTTTTTTTAATACCGAATCTGTTTTAATATAATTATGATTTTCTTTTTCTTTTTCAAAAGGCATGTTTCTACATGTGAATTAAAGATCTGGGTATGCATGATAAATTAATGTTTTTTTGTGCTGATTAATGCATCTGAATCGAGTCAGATATGAGAAGTAAATGATGGTAGATAGCTGGTACGTACTATAAAATCTGTTAGTTGGCATATTAACGTAGAAACCAAATCAAATGCCACAGCTATTAATTAAGGAGGCTCAGGCATGGGAATGCCAACAGACTCATGCAATTTCAATGAGTTAATGAGGCGTACATGGCCGACACTTTTATTAATTATATAAGTATCTAAATTTATTTTTCTGACCAAATTATAATAAATCACGTACACAGATTACATATTGGAAGGTAACGTTATTATAATATTGTACATGATGATTTTAAAAAACTTGTCTCCACTCCCCACACAAACTCGTCAAACATGCAGCATGAATTCTCTGACTTGAAAAACAAAAGAGTTGGGTGAATGGCTGTTTCCATCCATTAATTATGTTCAGAAATCATTATATTTGGACTTGAATGAATCGCCTTCAAGCTGGTATTTGATGCATTTGATGATCACAAACTTGGCTTTAAAGATACACACAGATTATAAGTGGGAAAGTTGGTGGTCTTCCATCAATACAGATCCGTCGGCATTTATATTATATATCTGTATAATGTTACAGTACGTACTTGAGCAAGCTCTTTATACTAATTAAAAATATGCCCTAAAAGTACTCATCCAACGTGATTAATATCTAATCATGTGATTGTACGTACCAGCAGCCCCATTTGGATCAATCATTTTGCAGTACCCATGCATTGAGTGTCCGAACCTAATGAAATCCTGCGTGTAGGTTCCTCTGATAATGTTCGTAGCTCGATGAATTTCGCGTCTTAAAGGCTTAAAGCCGCTTCATAATCATGGACCCTTTGATCACATAATTATTATAACTTTCGGAGTGCTCACATCAGCTGAGATCATGCTGACTGTTATTATTTTTTGTAAGGAGGAAAAACAATTTTTTTCAAAAAATAAAAAAAAAAGTTTTGAGTACATGTCAAATGGGGTGGTGCTCCTTCCACTGCTCCGAACTTTCGTAATACAATTTTATGTATTTTTTTAATTTTTTTATATGTGTTTTTTTAATTTTTTTAGAAGATTCAAAACATCATCAAATATTTCCTTAATCACAAACTAATAATTTTTTATTTAAAAAAAAAAAACCCAATGGGTGAGCCCCAAATGGTAAACCTAACATTATTCTGAATCAAATTCTATTTGATATTCTTAAGAATGAAAGAAAAATCCGATGAATCGATAAACTGAATTAAAATTGAGTTAAATTTTTTTAAAAAATTGGTTAAAATTGATTCGATTCCAGTTTTCATTTTTTTAATATTGGACCAAACAGGTTCATGCATATATTAATTTTTTTATATTGTATAAAATATTTTTTATATGATTTTTTTATATTATATATGATTTTTTTTATATAATATATAATTATACATAAAATAATTTTGTACTATATGATAAATTATTAATTAATATAATATTAAATTTTAAAATCATATATCACTATAGTCTATTGTATTAATAGTTATACTAATATTATATCACTATATATTATAATATGCTATATTAATATATCATTATATTATATTATATTATATAATATATCACTATAGTCTATAATATAATTATAATAGATTACAATATATTATATATACTATATAATATACCGAAAAAACCGGACCGAACTAATAAAATAAGAAATACCAGTTTAGAAATATAACTGGTATGATATCAGTTTTTCAAATTTCAAAATCGATAAATATGGATTGGATTCTAAAATATATTCAAAATCGTATCGAACTGTATGGTTCTTACGCCTAGATATTCTCCATGGCAGATCGTGTTCACAAACTGTTAATTTTGAGTAAAAAACTGGCTTGCTGTTCTGCACGAATAACTGAGGATACAAATTTAGTAGAACGAAAAGAAATTTAAAACCTTCAAACTTCAAAGTATTGAAAATTGAACTCTACAAGAATAGTTGCAAAATGGCCGGGTTTTTTTATTGTTATTTTTTTAAGGTGTTGGTACGTTTCTATGCATGAGCTGTTTACCCCGAGACAAGGCTATTAATTTGCATTTGCAATCCTTGCGAGAGGGTTCCTTAGCTATGTCTTCTGAGTTTAAGGCTGCAAGATTTTGCCATGCCATTGCGGAAGGAGGCTCTCCTCAAGTGGACTTACATTGTCCAATCAAAAATTTTCAAGAAATTGGATGATTTGATCTCACCTCGTCACTCACATTTGGCAAGATGCTCGTGTGTTTTTATCTTCTTATGAATTTAACAGCTATCTTGTCCCGTGGTTTTGTTCCTTTATTTTCATCATTCATGTATTTCATTTGACCTAATTAATATAATTTTATAGAAAATTTAAAATTTATATTTATTATTAGTCATAATATCTAAAAAATAATAATAAGACTATTTACTTAAAAAAATATCAATATTTTTCAAATTCTAACTTATAATTAAACCAATATTACAAACTCTACAATAATAAATATAAGCATAGGTCTAAATTCATAATCTCAATAATAAAAATATAAGCATATTGAGAAATATTAATATTACAATTTAACAATAATAAAATTTTAATTTTAAGATAAAATATAAACATGTTATTGAGAATTGATTTTAGATTAAGTGGGTTGACCCGTTATTGATCTCGTTTATTAATTGTGTTTTAACGGGTCAACCCATATTGATCTGAATTCATTTATATCAAACTCAAATCTAGAAATTTTGTATCGTTTTCGTGTTGGATTTACGGCTTGTGTCACATATTATGACTCTTAATTTCAAGAGAGATGTAAATATAGATTTTCATCTATTTAGAAAGTAAAACACATTAGCTTTAAAAAGGGGTGGGGTTGCCCCATCTAAATTCCCTCCCTTAAGTTTATGCAAACAGAGTAATCTCTTAGAACTCCAAAGAATCTGAAGAGCTTACTTTATCTAAATGGCCCATACAAGCTTTTTGTGGATGCTGTCTTGAGTGTAGGGATTTTCGACCTAAAACCACAACCAGTTTTTAGGTCAATGAAGTGACTAAAATGAATAGTGCTAGATACAAAATGAGTAAAGTTAGATATAAAATAAGTAATATTAGATAAAGTCTTAAGCGTGCAAGCCTTGCGCACTTATTTAAAAAAAAAAAGTGAAATGCATCATTAAAAAATAATTTTTTTATATGAATTTCAGATTTATCAACTTTTTTCAAAGAGAATGTATGAGTCTTGTATACCTTAAGATCGATAGCAAATATCTTTTCTCAACTATAATATATAGGTGTATGCATTTAATTATTATTCTTCTATTGATGGAGTTATGATAGGATTATTAGATGTCACGTTAATAGATGATTAACAAATGATTATAACATTTCATTGAATAACATTTTCGAATATATATAGTTGGTATTCTTCTTTTAATATTTTATTGTTTCCAATCACAAATGTTATACGATACATTTTATAAGGAATTGTTATTTAAGCAGTTTACACAAAATAATTTTTAACAAGAGATTGGTGCAACTATTTAATTAGAAATGTTCTAATTAAAATTTAAATATCAATTTTATAAGATTTTGAATCTACAATTCAATTTGTAAAAACGTAAAACTACTTTTATTGACCATATCATTTATATATATAAAAAAAGAACATATTGAAGTTTAAGAACTCGTTTGAATATTTTAAATAATTTAAAATTCTATAAATAGTAATAAAATTGTTTATAAATAATATTAAAATAGTTTGAATGAAGGTTTTTTTTTTATTGAGTTTGATAAATGAGAAAAAAAAATTGAATAAAAATATTATAAAATTAAAAATTGTTAAAATATAATTTTTAATAGTATTTTTATTTTAAAATTTGAAAAAATTATATTAATTTTTATATTCTGTTTTGAAGTTTATAAAAATTTTAATAAATAGATAATGATTAAATAAAAAATAAAAAATAAAAAAATATTTATATTTAAATAATATTTTTTTAAAAAAGTTTTTTTTTTTAAAGTTTAAAAAACATTACATTTCATTTCATTATCCAAGATTAGGTCCAAAATTGTTCCACGTCAGCACGCAGGTTCCCATCAGCCGGGCAGGTTACGACACAGTTGGATTTGTCTCTGCCGTCCGTTTTATCGGATTGTGAATTAGGAACTGCTCTGCCATCTACACGGGTATCTACGGTCCCATCGAATCAGGCACATGAGACAAGACCAACGCATCGAATCTATTACGAATCTATTACTCGGCCTGGCCCCATTTGGATTGAGAGACATCAATCATCTTATTTTATTTTATAATTTTTTATATAAAATATAAAAAATATTTTTATTTTTTAAAATATTAAAATAAAAATAATATTAAAAAAATATTATAATAATATTTTATTTAATTTTTAAATTTCATATTTTAAATCATTGTGCATACTTCAGCTTGATCTGCCACGTGTACGGCACCAATGTTTCACAGCTTGGTCTTACCATGTCCAGCTGGTTTTTAGGTTGGTATCCAATTTATTATTATTATTTTTTATTTAATTTTTTTCAAGCAATATATGCATTCATTTAAAAAAAAAAAGTAATACAAAAGAGTAACGAGTTAATATTATAATAATTAAATAATATTAAAGAAATAGTCTTTTAAATCCACGAGACTTGATTTCCCTCATTCGTTGATTAAAAAAAAAAACAAACAGAACATATCTCCGAATCTCATGTAGAGGCTATTTTCCCTCATTTGTTGTAAATGCCATTTGATAAATTAAAAAGTTAAAAAAAAAATATCTATCAATCATTTAATGTATAGTTAATTAAGGAAGTATAGCATCTCTGAATTAAAGTGCATCGTCCCAAGCTCTGTTAACTAGCTTCTGAGCACCTCCTTTATTTATTTATTTTTTTGTGCATCTCAAGAGTACAAATGCCATACTTAGCTCCATAATATCATTTTGAAGAATATATATATATAGGTAGCTAAGCTAGGCTTCTAAAAGTACAAAGTATCTAGCTCCCGTATTTTTTGTTTTTTTTTAAAACCCCCGTATATTCATCATCTCCTCTCCTCTCCCTCTCTCTGTTAGAGCTGTAAATACTGGAATCTCTCTTCTGCAAATTATTGTCGTTTCCTCGAAAAGGAAAACAAAATTATTGTTAAGTATGTTTTAATTACTACAATTCCCCACGTCCTATAATTACTTCCCACGTCCATGTTTCTCCTGTCTCGGTGTCTCCCTCCCCTGTAACTCTCTCCCCTACAGTCTTCATTAACGCACTCAAATGTATGTCTCTCCTTCCCTGTCCCTCTGTTCCACATAAATTCACGCCAAACCACACCGTTTATCTTCGTCACAATTCACTCAATTTCTTTCCAGAATCAATCCAACAATGCCGCAGCACCTCCTCCTCCTCCTTCTCCTCCTCTTCCTTCTTTCAACTCCACCTCTCATCGTCTCTCTCAACCAAGAGGGCGTCTACCTTCAGAGCCTAAAACACTCCCTCGATGACCCAGACTCTGCCCTCTCTGCATGGAACGAACGCGACGACACGCCATGCAACTGGCCTGCCGTTACTTGCGACTCCGACTCTCACTCCGTCGTCTCCCTCGACCTCGCCAACACCAACCTCGCCGGCCCTTTCCCTTCCCTCCTCTGCCGCCTCCCCAACCTCACTTTCCTTTCCTTCTTTAACAACTCCATGAACTCCACCCTCCCTCCCGACGTTTCCACTTGTGGAAGTCTCCAGCACCTCGACCTCGCCCAGAACCTCCTCACCGGTGCGCTCCCACACACCCTAGCCGACCTCCCCAACCTCCGGTACCTGGACTTAACCGGTAATAATTTCTCGGGAGGTATACCAGATACCTTTGGGAAGTTTCGAGAACTGGAGGTTCTCTCCCTCGTTTACAATCTATTGGACGGGACCATTCCGGCATTCTTGGGAAACATCAGTACCCTGAAAATGCTAAACCTCTCTTACAACCCGTTTTTCCCTAGTCGGCTGCCGCCGGAACTCGGGAACTTGACGAATCTCGAGGTTCTGTGGCTCACGGACTGTAACTTGGTGGGGGAGATTCCTGATTCACTGGGTCGACTAAAGAAACTCACCGACTTGGACCTGGCGCTGAATGCTTTAGACGGTCCGATCCCAAGGTCGCTCGCAGAGTTGAGTAGCGTGGTTCAGATTGAGCTCTACAACAACTCTTTGTCCGGCGGCTTTCCTCCCGGGATGTCTAACTTGACCGCATTGCGACTGTTCGACGCGTCGATGAACGAGTTGTCAGGGAAGATTCCGGACGAGTTGTGTCGGTTACCTCTCGAAAGCCTCAATCTTTACGAAAACCGATTGGTGGGAAGCTTGCCTGAGAGTATTGCCAACTCGACGGGCTTATACGAACTCAGACTGTTCCGGAATGGACTCACCGGCGAGTTACCCAAAAATCTTGGCAGAAACTCGCCGCTAAAGTGGCTCGATATTTCGAACAACCAGTTTTCCGGGGAACTTCCCGCTAGTTTGTGTGAAAAGGGAGGGCTGGAAGAGCTTTTGATGATATACAATCAATTTTCGGGTCCAATCCCGGCGAGTCTTGGCGAGTGCCAGAGTTTGAGCCGTGTACGTTTGGGTTTCAATCGCTTTACGGGCGAAGTCCCGGCTGGATTTTGGGGACTCCCACATGTGTATCTGCTCGAACTCGCCGAAAACTCTTTCTCGGGTCGAATCGAGAAAACAATTGCCGGAGCGGCAAATCTTTCCATTTTAATCGTGTCGAAGAATAATTTTTCGGGTTCGATACCTGAAGAGATCGGATGGTTGGAAAACCTGTATGATTTTTCTGGTAGCGATAACAGTCTCAGCGGGTCACTGCCGGAGAGTATGGAGAACCTTGAGCAGCTTGAGATTCTTGATCTTCACAACAATGAGCTTTCTGGTGAGCTTCCAAGTGGAATTAAATCTTGGAAGAAGCTCAACGAGCTGAATCTAGCGAATAACAAGTTTTCAGGTAAGATACCTGAGAAGATTGGGAGCTTGTCTATGCTTAATAGCCTTGATCTTTCAAGAAATGGATTTTCGGGGAACATCCCACTTGGATTGCAGAATCTGAAGCTCAATCAGTTCAATTTGTCATACAATCGTTTATCGGGTGAGCTTCCGCCGTTGTTTGCCAAAGAAACGTATATGAATAGCTTTGTGGGTAATCCTGGTTTATGTGTGGATTTGGAAGGTTTGTGTGATGGGAAAAGCGAAGCTAAGAGCATGAGTTATGTTTGGTTGCTCCGGACTATTTTTGTGCTTGCTGGGCTAGTGTTTATTGTTGGCGTGGTTTGGTTCTACTTCAAGTACAGGAACTTCGAGAAGGCAAAGAGAGTAATTGATAAATCGAAATGGACGTTGATGTCATTTCATAAACTGGGCTTTAGTGAATATGAGATCTTGGATTGCCTTGATGAAGATAGTGTGATTGGTAGTGGATCTTCCGGGAAGGTTTACAAGGTTGTGCTGAGGAATGGCGAGGTTGTTGCGGTGAAGAAGCTTTGGGCAGGAGGGGTGAAGAAAGATTCCGAGAGTGCCGATGTTGAGAAAGGTCAGGTTCGGGATAATGTTTTTGATGCAGAAGTTGAGACTTTGGGAAAGATTAGGCACAAGAACATCGTTAAGCTCTGGTGTTGCTGTACTACCAGGGACTGCAAGCTTTTGGTTTATGAGTACATGCCTAATGGTAGTTTGGGCGATTTACTGCATAGCAGTAAAGGTGGGTTGTTGGATTGGCCAACGAGGTATAAGATTGCTTTGGATGCGGCTGAGGGGCTTTCTTATTTGCATCACGATTGTGTTCCTCCTATTGTCCATAGAGATGTGAAGTCGAACAATATTTTGTTGGATGGAGATTTTAGAGCACGAGTGGCAGATTTTGGACTGGCTAAGGTGCTTGATTCTACCGGAAAGGGACCTAAGTCTATGTCTGTCATTGCCGGGTCCTGTGGATACATTGCACCAGGTTAGCGAGTTCTTAACTTCTGGCCATTGGCTTTGTTTAGCATATGATATTTCACACACAGTTCCTCTTACTGCTAAATTTCAATTATGCACTGGTTGCAAGTTAAAGTCGTTGCATTATTTCGGGCATCTGTTTGCACTAAAAATATAGTTTCCACGTATGAAAGAACTGTTTTTAGCTCAAATTGAAGTGACTCTTTTGCTTAAATTTATTCCAGAATACGCATACACGCTTAGAGTGAACGAGAAGAGCGACATATACAGCTTTGGCGTGGTTGTGCTTGAGTTGGTCACAGGGAGACTGCCGGTTGACCCAGAGTTTGGGGAGAAGGATTTGGTGAAGTGGGTCTGCACCACTTTGGATCAAAAAGGCGTGGACCATGTACTTGAGCCCAAACTTGATCCTTGTTACAAGGAAGACATGTGCAAGGTGCTTAACATTGGTCTTCTCTGCACCAGCCCTCTCCCTATCAATCGCCCCTCCATGAGACGGGTGGTGAAAATGTTGCAAGAAGTGAGTCCTGTTAACCACTCCAAGACGGCCAAGAAAGATGGAAAATTGTCTCCTTATTACTACGAAGATACCTCAGATCATGGAAGTGTGGCTTAAGAGCTTCCTATCAGCTTGTCTTCAAGATTTTTCTGCTTCACAAAACATATCCGGGGATGGTGAGTGATAATGTATCTTCTAATTTTTCTTAAGCTAACTTCACATTATTATTAGACCCACTTGGTATTGCTTCAAAGAGTGGGGAAAATTAAAAGAGGGATAAAAAGGAAGGGGAGTTACAGAGTGGGTTGTTTTCGGTTTAAAAAGTAGACTTTCCTTGATGGGTTTCTCCAAGTTCGAGTAGATGCCTGTATTAATACCACCTCTTGAGAATGATGTTGACACTGTTTCTCGATGGTACTACTCACTGGTATTATTATCAACAACCCATTACTCAATTCTACTTGCTATCATAACAAAGATCCCTACATACAACGTGAATCTCATAATGTCACGGGGTGGTGTTCCTGGTTAAATTCTTTGGCCTTTCGAATATTTGATTACTCTATCCCCTGAGAAATTTGCAGTGGTTTTAGCTGCTGTTAACTGTCTGGTTGATATGGGAAGGCCATCCTCTTTGTCCTCCCTCATAGCATTTCTCATCAAGTAGAGATATTATATTTCTTTTTGGAAATGACTAGGACATCTTAATGGTAGTAATTTACAGCTGTTCCTAGCCATATTAAAGCCGTTTTTGTTGGTGGGGTTCCTTGTTATCTTGATAATTTACTTTTGAACGGTTCAAAATTTGATGCAGATTCCAGACAGAATTACCTCCATTAAAATTGAAATCAAGTTACTACTGATACTATTTTCACCAACTAACGCCTTGTGTTTGGTATAAATAATGTAGTAAGTGAAAAAGTGAGAAGCCCCAAGGGAGTGCTTCTGACTTGGTTCAGGTCTCTTTATGCAACTTTCCCATTGCTGTGATTTCGACTTTGCTCGCTGTAAAAAGTAAAAACTTCTATAATCTAACCTTAAATGAAAATCTGCGGCCACATCAAATTAGTGGCCCAATCCAATGGCTCACAGCCTCACACCCATTACCCTAAAGAAGCATGAGCAGGGTGCCGTGTTGGCTCACCTCACTTGCCTCTTTGAATTAATTGAGGGTTGGCAAAATTTTAAAAAATTAGGCATATTTAAAATCATATGTAAAAATAAAATAAATCTTATATCAAGAATGAAATATCAAAAATAGTTTCTGAAAAACATTGTCAAACTTATTTAACAGTCACAAATATATTACGAACTAAATTTATTTCCTTATGTTGGAATAGGGTTATACCATTTGTTAAATTCCACTTATCATAGAATCAATTCCAACGTTATAATTAATGGTATATTTTTACATGTATGTTGTTTTTTGAGTTTTGTCACGTATAAATAAAATTATTTACTAATTTACGTGTTAATACTGATTATTTTATATTAAAAATTTAAATTAGTATTTTTTTAATAAAATTTATTTTTTTACCAATCACATTAAATTAGTACATATATAAGTGCGCAGTTATACTTACAACTAAATTTTTTCGATATTTTTATATTAGAAAAATGTTATAGCTACGAGCACTCGTATACCTAATGAATTGGTTTAGATCAATCATGATCGAATGATTAAAAATTATTTTTATATTGAGAATTCTATATTTATAGATTAATTAATATAATACTATATCAAACTTAGTAGGTAAGAAGATAAAATTTTGAATTGCATATTTTATTTTATTTTGAATTGCGTATTTTATTTTTGTATAAAAAAATTTTATAAAAATAAATTTATAAATTAATATTACTTTATATAATATATTAGATGTAGTTTATAATAAAAATAATTTTATAATTTATTACAAACAATTATATCAATTTATAAATTTTTTTTATTATATGTATATATGGATATATATATTTTTTTAATATTTTAGGTTTGAGGCGTGCCTGAACCTTAGAGCGGGTCCTGGCCCGAACCTTCCTGGTAAAGACGTGTGTTAAGTTTCTGAGCTGTTTTCTCGTTATACATGTCTCTCTCTCTCTGGGAGAACAGGTTGAGATGTCTTCTTCACAGGCAATCGACAACTTCACCCTTCAGACTCTCTATAATACCATTTAATGCACGCTTCGTTTCTCGAGTCTTTTGGTCGGAGAGTCACGCAGAATGGACCATACATTTATATTTTCCAAACCTACCTCCCTCTCTCTCTCTCTCTCTCTCTCTCTCTCTCTGGGTGTGTGTTCTTATTGACATGATTCCAAGATGATCAGTCCGGACTTCACTGCAACCCCTGACCAACTTGCAGAAACCATGGCCCATACTCTGATAGGAAAGGAAATGATCTTGTGTGCAGCGTTTTTGAGTGTCAAAACTCAAATATTTATGGTCTTAATTATATCTCACTTGAAGTTCCCTGCCAGCCAGGCAAATGGTTTAAGGGAGTTGGGACCCCTTCATTCTCTCAAACTTGAAATCGATTCTGTTGAACCATCCAATAATGCACCGTTATTAGTACACATTAGTGTTTGTAATCTCGAAATTAAGCTGATAAGTGTATGCATTAATGCATGTGCCCCACGCAGCCCATCAGGTTTGTAGTTCTATTACTGTACATGTGAACTATGACAATATTTTATTTCACTATTTTCGTTTTTGTTTACATGGATTGAAAAATTATATTTGTGATGCAGGAAAATTCGAGTTAAATGATGTTGAGTTATCAGATAGTACATTAATGGTGCTGAGATACCTTGAGTTGGCAGATCGGCACAAAAATGACAAGTAATTGTGATCTTTTTCAATTGCAATTGAAATAGTTTTGAGTTGGTATTTTGGCCATAACTTTGGCTATAAGTATCAGAACTGCACATATGACTTCAATTCATAAAACTCTTTCCGGAGTGCACGTCATTTTTTTTGGTGAACATTTTTTTCGAGGTCAAAATCTACTGTTTTCCCTTTCGAATATCCAGTTTTAGTTATTTTTTTTTCTTTTATGGTAACATTTCATTTATTATTTAGAAAGTTATTTTGAACCCAATTTGTCAGATTTTTGACAAATTACTTCTTTTATTACGTATTTAATTTTGGCATGATTATTGAGAATTTACCATTTTTGGGCTGATTTTCGACATTCTTTGATTTTATAATTTTGAATTGAACATTAAAGGTGTTTTTCTGTGTTTTTTAGGTGATTCTTTTGTGTTCTTCACTGTAAATTATTTGTTAAAAATAATCTGCAGAATAATCGTTATTTTGTCCCGCGTCAATTTGTTAGCAAGTGTGTAGGACACATTGTCTAGACTCATTATGATAGGGTTTGATTGGTGATATATTTTATTTATAAAAATATTTAAGAATAATACTAGATATAGTCATAAGTTGTGCAAGTTTCTTCCAAGTACTCATTTTAAAAAAGAGTAGAATTTACTATTAAAAATTAATATTTTTTATACGTGTCTCATATAATTTAATTTACTCATTATTTTAAAAAAGAGTGCGTTGCAGTCATATAATTTCTTAAAATCTAATTAGATATTGGTCGAAAATGTGTTCTGGTATTAATTGGTTTATAAGAGAATTTTAAATAAATATTTAAATCCTGTTACTTTAATATATAGTATGACACATCCTCAATACCAATTTGCAAATAAAAATTAGTTTTATATAAAATTTTATGATTCGACAAGTTGCATAGGAATTTTAGGTAATATCATTAATATTAGTTATTGATAGACATGCTATTGTCACCTTATAATTTTTTGTGGTTCCCAGTTTATAATTAATAAAAGGGAGTTGCTAACAGCCGGTCGGGTATAATAATTGCTTTTACACTTGCAAATGAGGAGATGCCACGTATGGGTTGCAAGAAAATAGACAATACACCTACATGCAGCTGATTATATTATTTTCTTTCTTCTTCCATTCTCTCTCCCTTTCCCATCACTTTGCCGTTACTTGTCTACCATTTGGGTTTTGGTCCTGTAACTTTCCTTTTGTTGCAACAGAATGACCAAAATGAAATTAATTCTACGTGACCACTACAACAAGATTGGTCTCTAATGGTATCCAAACAACAGTTGCGGCCATTTTTGTGTGGCTATTATAGGAACTTTGTGGTTGATTTTGGTTGTGTCCTGCTTTAGTTTTATAAATATCAATTCTGTACGTTAAGCTTGGATTGTTGAAAAGTACCAAAAAATTGAGAGTCAGTTGGTTATTCTAGTTTTAGAGTGATTAATTTAGCTTCAAGATTTTATTGGAATTAAAATTTCGTAAAACTTGAGTTGCGTTGTTGATATATAAATCAATTTATTGTTTTGGTGTTGTATTTTCTTCGTTTGATCTACCTTTTCCTGCATCCAAAATGAAGACGCGCCATCTTTTAGTGAATTCTGCAATAATTTTATGTAGTGATCATGCAATTTGCCTTGTAGGTTGATCAATTGATCATTGCTAGAATTAGGGAGTGGGTTTTGGCTCTTTTTGATAAGTTTAACAAAAGGTGGGGGAACAGAATGGTGGATGGTGCCTAGGTGTTATGGGCCCAATTGATTAGAACTTGGAAATGTAGTGAGAGAAAAACGATCGTAAAAGATGAAAAGAACGATATGATTTTTCGAGGAAATCAGCACCTCCAATTCGACAACAGCCTTAATTTTCATTCCGTAAAACGTTTCTCATGTAGTTCCTACATTATAACAAAAAGTAAAATAGAAATGTAAAGAAAAGACTATTCTGCCCTTGATCTCGGATGACATGGGTTTTGAAAAACAATAAAACTACAGCTATTGATTCAAGACCCAACACAATTATATTGACCCAAAGGCCATGGCCCAGCCCATTCTTCAGCTTCTTCTTTCCAACTTGACTTTTGCTTCCTCCTTCAATGCCCAGACTCCCTCTTTCAAACCGAGCCTCACCAACTACTCCCCTCCTCAGAAGACCTTGCCCACAAGGTCAGGGAACTGGCAACGCAACTGCTCTACAGGAACCCAAGATGAGTCTTCTTCGGTGGCTCCGCTCCATTTGATCATAAGCTCAATGAAGGGTCGGTTGTGTTGCTTGGTCATGCGCCGATCAAGAACTTTCTCTGGTTCGATGCGCAAGGCACCTTGTAGATCTAAGGGCAGTAGCTCCATTGAAGGGGTGGTAGTTGGTCCGGTGTGCTTCTTGAGGAGGGAGACATGGAAAACCGGATGAACCAACGAGCCCATGGGTAAGTCGAGTTTATAAGCTACTTCCCCGATCTGTTGCAAAACTCAATAGGGACCAAAATAACGAGGGCAAAGTTTCAAACTTTGCCTTCTAGCGACACTGTGCTGGCGGTGCTGGCGGTGCTTCTGAAGTTTGAGGTATACAACATCGTCGATCTGGAACTCTCTCTTTATTTGGTTTTTGTCGTACTGTTTTTTCATGCTTTCTTGGGCTGCTTGTAAATTCTTCTTTAACAGTTCTAGGATCTGCTCCATTGTTCTGAGTTGAGTGTCAACTTCCTGATTTTGAGTGGTACTCGAGACATATCGTAGGAGTGTAGGAGGAGGAACCTTGTATAAAGCCTCAAAAGGGGTGACTTTGGTGGAGGAATGAAGGTTAGTGTTGTACCACCATTCTCCCCAAGGTAGCAAGGTAGACCATTCCTTCGGCCTATGATGCACAAAGCATCTGAGATATTGTTGGATGCAGCGGTTTACCACCTCTGTCTGGCCATCGAATTGGGGGTGGTAAGCTGAGCTATAGGCCAGCTTAGTCCCCTGTAGCTTAAACATTTCCTTTCAGAAGGCACTAGTGAAAATGACATCATGATTAGAAACAATGGTAGAAGGCATACCATGTAGCCTAAAAATCTGGGAAAAGAACAGCCTAGCCACGGTGGAAGCAGTGTAGGGATGGGAGAGAGGGAGGAAGTGGCTGTACTTGGTTAATCGATCCACCACTACTAGGATCACAGAGAATCCTTTGGACATAGGTAGGGCCTCAATAAAGTCCATTGAAATATCAGTCCAGCTCCTTGTGGGAATGGGTAGGGGTTGGAGTAAGCGCACTGGGTGCAAATTTTCAGATTTACATTTTTGGCATGTAGCACACTCTCGAATGTAGTTCTTGATGTCCTTCTTCATACCCGGCCAGATGAAATTAGCCTTAGCCTTGTGTAGTGACTTGTGGTACCCTGCGCGGCCTCCATAAGGGTTGTCATGAACATAGTGTAACACTTGAGTCTTAAAGGGGGAATTTTTTGTTAAGTAAATTCTCCATTTTTTCAACAACAGCCCATTCACTAGTGTGAACTCCTTGTCTGATAACAGTCCCTTTTGCAACCTTTGACACAGCTCTGCAAGCTGCAAATCTGTCTTGTAGGAGACTCTTAAGTCTTGTAACCACATGGGGTCCAAAACTGTCAACCTCGCTAGAGACCCTTCATCCTTAGACTTAGGCTGCCTAGACAAGGCATCAACAACCTTGTTTTCCTTCCCCTTTTTGTACTCGATGATGAAATCATACCCCAGTAGCTTGCTTATCCATTTCTGTTGGGAAGGAGTCCCAATTTTCTGCTCTAGTAGGAACTTCAAGCTTTGCTGGTTAGTCTTGATAATAAAGGATCTCCCTACTAAATAAGGTCTCCATCTTTTTACAGCATATGCCAAGGCTAGTAACTCCTTTTTATAGGTCGATAATTCCAAAGCCTTTCCCTTAAGAGCATGGCTAAGGTAGGCTAAGGGTCGACCCTCCTACATTAAAACAACACCTATGCCCACTTCAGAGGCATCACATTCTATAAGGAAGGGTTTAGAAAAATTTGGTAAGGCCAACACCATTGGGTTGGTCATTGCTATTATCAGCCTCTCAAAAGCTTTGGAAGCTGTCTCATTCCAGTGAAAAGAGTTCTTTTTAAGAAGAGCCGTGAGGGGAGCGGCCAATATACCATAGTATTGAATGAATTTTCTGTAATACCCCGTGAGGCCTAAAAATACCCTTTAAGGCCTTCAATGTCTTGGGCTGTGGCTAGGGGTGTGCAAATTTCTAAAAATTCTGACTCCGTCCGAACTCCGATGACCCTCCGACTCTGACTAAGTCGGAGGTTTCGGAACTCGGAGTCGGAGTCGGAGTTACTCCGACTCTCATAGTCGGAGTCGGAGTTGGAGTCCGGAGGCCTTGTTGACTCCGGATTCCGACTCCGAACTCCGACTATTTATACCTTATATATTATATATTGTATAATTAGTATTAGTTAGACAAGTAGCTCAATGGTTGAAGCTCGGTTTTGTTTCTCCCGGATCCTGTGTTCGAATCCCCCCATGCATTGTGACACTTTTTTGCAAATTTTTTTGTCTGATCTGGCTCGTACACGCTGCCGCTGGTGTTGATGAAATTTAGGATCTCATTCAGAGAATCTAGTCTTTGGCTCAGCTCCACCACTTGAGCCCTCAAGATTGAATTCTCGGCCTCGACATTTATGTAGAGCTGGGTGGTGATGGTGATGCTCATGAGGATATGGTTGTTGTCTTTACTGAGCTGTGCCACTTGGCCCGTCAGATCATCCAACTGCTTCTGTTTTATCATCCGAGACCGCCTCGCAGATTCCCGATTCGATTGCATTCTTTTCCTTTTTCTCTGGTCCATCAAAAGCTACACGTCCCCTTCAGATCCAGAGTTCTGGGTTGGCGCAGACGCTGAGGAGGTTCCACTGGTGGAGGCCATAAAACTGTTCCTCTGTTTTTTTTCCTTTCGTTTTAAAACTCAAGAAACTTAATTAAAAACTCAGGATTCAGATAACAAAAATAGTGATAATATCTAGCTAATTCATACGATCATATAATATATATATCTATATATGATATGTATATAAGGAAATATGTAGTTATATATTAAGTCAGGCAGGGATGAAAGATGATTTATGAGAAAACATAGAACCAGTAGAGGAAGACGACGGAGAAAGATTGAACTAAATGGGTTCGGCGTCTGAGTGAGGAATTGATCATAAACCCGGAACGGAGGATTTCACTGAGAACTGGAGACATGAAATTCATCGGAATTCCGATCGAAACTCCGAACTCCAAACTCCGATCGGAGTCGGACTCTGACTACGACTCGGAGCCGGAAAATCACTCGGAGTCGGAGTGATTTTCCGGCTCCGACTCTGGTCGGAGTCGGAGTTCGGAATTGGTGATTCCGACCCCGTCGGAGTCGGAGCCCAGGGCTAGCTGTGGCCATTCCACCATAGACTTTATTTTAGAGGGATTAACTTTAACCCCCTTTGCTGACACTAAGTGGCCCAAGTACTCCATTTCATGACACCCAAATCTGCACTTACTTCTCTTCGCAAAGAGAGTGTGTTCAGCCAAGGTTCTTAGGACCAAGGCCAAGTGTGAGACATGTTCCTCTTTGTTTTGCTATAAACCAGGATATCATTGAAGAATACAATCACGAACTTTCTCAAGTAAGGCTAGAAAACTGCATTCATTAAGCCCTGTGGCAGGTGCATTAGTTAATCCAAATGGCATCACTAAAAATTCATAGTGGCCTTGGTGGGTTCTAAATGCTGTTTTTGGTACATCCCCCTCCCTTACCCTTATCTGGTGATACCCGGACCTCAGGTCCAGCTTAGAAAATATAGTAGCCCCTTGTAATTCATCCAGTAGCTCATCTATTATTGGAATGGGAAACTTATCCTTGATAGTTTCCTTGTTCAACACACGGTAGTCTACACACATACGCCAACTACTATCTGCCTTCCTAACTAGCA
>QGSO01000240.1:1064758-1097361 GCA_011037825.1 Carya cathayensis
AGATAGCTGGCGTAGAGTACTTGTTGCGCCTCAGTGCACCCACACACCTCAAAAGTTCTTTCCAAGTCCTTGATCCACTTTCCAGCTTGAAGTGGATCCTCGTCTCCAGTGAAGTGTGGAGTTCTATGCGCCAGAAAGCGCTCATAGGTGCACCCAGCTTGCACCCCTCCACTAGGCCCTCCAGGTAGTAGCCATGGTCCTCCTTGTTGCCAAGGCCCTCCTTGTTGCCAAGGCCCTCCTTATTGAGGCCTAAAATTTTGTTGCATAAATTCCGTCATTTGCCGTATAGCTTGGGCAATGGAATCATCTCTCTGTGTATCGTCTCATGGCCCTTGAGTAGATTTCCTTGGTCTCACCATTTTTCCTACCACCACAACCTTTGACCCCCTTTAAGAAAACGAATAAAACCAACAACATATAACCAAAACCAAAACCAAGCCACATAACAAGAAACAAAAAGAAACCAGTATGCAATAACATCCCTAATTAAATAAATACAAGCAAACTAGCTCAAATAAATTCAAAACAAATAAAACACGTCAAAGCAACTTTACTTATAATCAATTTTAAAACACAACTTTAAAAACATTCTGGTACTACACCTACGGAAAATGTGGTTTTACCTAGAGCCGAAATGCTCTGATACCACCTGTGACGCCCCCAAGTCCCCAAGCCCGGACACGGGGAAATTGAGACGTCCGGATGGTGACAACACGGGTCACCACCCTATCGACAGTGCCGAGTGTGTGCAAGCGACAAAAGTGCACGAAGAGATACGCAGTTGATAGCAAAGACATATAACTAAGTACCAGAATTTTTTCTTAATTAAAATATAAAGCAGTTCAAAACATACATAATAAAATATTACAGATACAAACAGTGTTTTAAAGCCAACTCCAAAGCATAAGTTCCAACTCAAAACTCCGGCGGAGCCGCATCCTCGGGCTCAGCCTCCTCGATTCCTGCACCAAAATCTACGGTACCAAAAATGGTGCCGCAGGTAAGTAAAATCCAAAACCCACTAGATAAAAACATATGGAACTCAAACAATATGCATGAATAAATGCCAATGCACCAAACCCATAAAACCGTATTTTTTCCACGCACGCCAAAAATCCCATTTGGCCCAAAAACATATTCTTTCCAAATGTCACGCCAAAAGTCCATTTGGCCCATATCCAACTCAATCCAAACAAACCGTATGCACCATGACCTCCCCTAGGGGTCATCCACACACCCTGGCTCCTGTGCCACACCTCGGGAATCCACCACGCGCATGACACATAAACGAGCGATGCCCAGTTCCGCGCCCTGCGCGTTCGTAGCCAAGCATCCTCGAGACAAGCGATGTCCAGTTCCACGTCCCGCGTGTTCGTAGCCAAACATCCTCTAGCCCTCGCCAGCGAAGGGCCACGGAGTCGGTGCATAGAGCGATGCCCGGTTCCACGCCCGACGTGTTTGTAGCCAAGCATCCCCTAGCCCCCTGCTCCCATTGTCGCTCGATTCCACGCCCGACGTGTTCGTAGCCAAGCCTTGACTCAGGGGACGTCACTCAGTATTTCACGCTCCCGAGTGACCAGAGGAGCTCCACCGAGATAATACCCCATCCCGGCTTGGGTCGTGGTACACACGCACCCGAAAATCCTTTTACGCCAATAAAACATGATTTTCTCAATTTAAATAAAATGCACGTGCATGCCCCATGTAAATGAAATCTCAATGCTCGACAAAACCAACCAACTATAAAATAACAAATCAAGCAACTCCGTCCTCCATCAATCCGACCCCCGAACTCCTCGGACTCAGTCCGGAATCAACAAACCAACCAAATAATTTATTATAAGAGCAAAATATATTTAAATCTAAAAGTAGAATTTGGAAAATACTTACAGCGCTATATATGATTTTTAGAAGGTTCGGCGCGCGGCAAACGATGAGCGGAAAGCAACGTAATAGTGCAAATGCACTGTAGCCGTGGGTCGCAAAATACCCACTTTTGAACGGGGACAAACCAAGACACCAAATTGATAGGGAATGGTTTAGGGATGTTTATGAAGCTAGTGGAAGTGAGTTTTGGCCGTGGGTGGCAGTGGAAACGGCGGTCGAAGGCCAAGAAGGGGCTGATCGGAGTTGAGCTCGTGCGAGCTGCTCCGGCAATGGATTTGGGCCGAAATTAGGTGGGTTAGGACGGCAAGAGGTAGGGGAAGAAGTGGTGAAAAGATGGTGGCCGGAGGTGGTGTNTAAGATTTATCTTATCATTATTTGACTAAATGATAAGACTTATCTTATCATTATATTTGAATTTATTGGATGAATGTAAAATAATTATTTATTTATCTCTAAACAATGTTGAGTCTATCTAGAAGTCTTAGGTGGTGTTTAGATAAGTCTTTGAGGTTAAAATCAAGTCCTGGTATATCTTGAAGAAAGCTGAACAAATTAGTCAATCCAGAAGATTGTTATTCGTGAAATGTTAGCAGTCCGTCGGAACACGTTTTCGCGACTGTTGCTAACCGTCAGCAGAGTCCTACTGTGACTGGAACTCTTTCCAGACTTTCTATTTAAAGGAATTCGGTTTTGTATCTTATTATGGACTTTGAGCCACGAATTTCAGAGAGGATATTCTGAGCATATGTGTGAGAAAATTCACTTGAGAATTTTCATGGAGTTTTTCATCTCTCTTTAAGTGTGATCGTGCTCTGGTGTTGGAGGATCGTGTAATTGGAATTCAGCCCCTAGAGTTCTAGGAGGAAAGGCAACATTTGAAGATCGCTAGAGGTTCTGGCTGCTACTGCGGTAGAAGACAAATGGATCGTTTGTCTTGGCAAGTCAGATAGTCGAATTGCAAAGGTTTTGTAATTGATGATTGCTTGTGTTTGTTCTTCAAATAATAAGATTGACTTTCCTGGGTTTGACTGCCCTGTAGGGTTTTACCTTTAAAGAGTTCTTTAAAGGGTTTCCCTTCGTAACCAATCGTTGTGTCTTACAAATTTGTTTATTCTATTTTAGTATTTTGATTCGTTTATTAATTCTAGATATTGAGATCTAATCAATTTGTTCAAGGAAATTGGTAGACAATTTTGTGGTTTTACAGGGGTACGTTGGGCTTTTCAATTGGCATCAGAGCGTGGTTCACTCATCCGAATGTGATCCGTGCCCTTGTAGATCATGTCGACGTCATTATACGTTCCACCATATTTCAATGAAGAAAACTATGCTTATTGTAAAGTTCGTATGAGGGCTTTTCTCAAGTCTTTGGATGAACGTGTATGGCATTCGGTTGAACGAGGATGGACTAAACCCGAGACATCTATAGATGCTTGGACAAAAGATGAAATCAGCAATTGCAATTTGAAAACAAAAGACTTAATGCTATTTTCATGGCGGTATCCCCCGAAGAATTTAAAAGAATCTCCATGTGTGAGATTGCTAAAAAAGCTTGAGATATTTTTGAGGTTACACATGAAGGCACAAGAATAGTAAAAAATTTGAAATTACAAATGTTAACCTCAAAATTTGAAGAGATTAAAATGTTGGAAGATGAAAGTTTTAATGGTTTTTATGCTAAACTAAATGATATTGTGAATTCCAGGTTTAATCTCGGTAAGAAGGTGGAGGATTCAAGGATCGTGAGAAAAATTTTGAGATCTCTACCGGAAAAATTTTGGCCTAAGTTTACTGCCATTGAAGAAAGTAAGGATTTGGATACAATAAAAGTTGAAGAGCTGGTCGGTTCCTTACAAACGTATGAATCCTCACTTCCTCAAATAAGAAAAGGTATGTCCATTGCTCTCAAAACAGTAAAAGAGGATCAAGATGATTTTTCTGATGAAGAAAATTCTAACAATGAGGATATAGATCTCATGATAAGAAAGTTCAGAAAATTCATGTTTAATAAAAAGTCTAGTGGAAAGAAAAAAAGGGGTAAAGAATTTTCTGCAAAGAAAAATTATTTTGAAAAATGAAAAAAGAAAAATCTGATAATAATGATAAAGTAAAGTGCTATGAATGCTGTGGTTATGGTCACATAAGAATTGAATGTCCAAATTTCAAGAAAAATAAATGAAAAGCATTGAATGTCACACTTAGTGACAGTTCAGAATCTAAAATTTCAAATATACCATCTGATGATGACAATTCTTTTGTGACTTTTCCTACTATTGTTAATGATTTTTCTGATATTGAACTAACAAAAGCTGAAAGTGAATGTGCCTTTAGTGATTCGGAAGTAGCACTTGTTGAAGCTGATCAGGATTTTAGCATACAAGAAGCATATAATGACGTGTGTGAAGAAGTAGTCAAATTAAAGAAACTCAACAAGAAGCTGTACAATAGACTCACTGCTGTGGAATATGAGAAAAATAATATCTCAGAAGCACTAAAAAATTCTGGTGTTGAAGTATTAATATTAAAAGATCAAAAGGCTGCTCTAGAAAAAGAGTTGGAAAAGTTTAAGGAGTGCCAAGAAAAAACAGCAACACAAAAGTTAGAAGAGATGTTGAGTGTTCAAAAATCCAGTTGTGATCGCACGGGTTTGGGGTATATGACTTCCCAAGATATGAAATTTAAAGGCTCATCATCCGCTGCCACTTCATTAAAAGATATCATTTTTGTTAAAAGAAGTCAAGATGAGGAAGCTCCAAAGAAAACCGAATCTGAAACTCATGTTCTAAGAGCCTCACATGATAGATCAATGACAAAGAAGCTCAACCAAGGTAAGTCCAAAGGTAAGTATATTCCTACTTGTCATTATTGTGGTGTTGTTGGTCATATAAGACCAAATTGCTTTAAATTGAATAAAGTGCAGAAAATGAATGGTGAAAGAAATACACAAAGTAGAGGAAAGAGTCTAGAGAATCAAGTTTGTGATATGAGTCAACAAATCAATTTTTTAAGTCTCAAACTTAGTGAACTAGAAGATTTTTGCTTTCAAAATAAAGAAAAAATCATACAAAATGATGTTGATAAAAAGAATATGCCAAAATTTAAAGCAAAATGGGTGGTCAAAGAAGATGCCATGTCACATTAATTGATAGGACTATTTGCATGTTTTTGCATTCTTTATATTATTGCATTAGTCTAAGACATGCATTTTATTTTTCTGTTTTGCTTCTATGATTTTGTTTTTCAGTTTTAAATAAGAAAAATATAATATAAAAATTTTTTCTGATTTGGTTTAAAGCTTTTCTTTAAGGAAACCGCATGCTTGATATGTCAAAGTTTGAACATTTGTGTTCTCACTTAATAAATTTTTGAACCTATGCATCTCTCTATTTTGTGCGATTCACTTTATGCATACTAACCCTATGAATTATCTTGACAAAGTTCATTTTCAATGCACAGTGAGGAACCTATATGTATGCGTTTTATAATTAAAGTTCTTTTTTTTTTTAATGAGATGTTCATCAAAGAGGAAGTTCATGTCTTAAATTGACTAATACTAGTTGAACCTAGTACATTAATAAAGAGCTCTCCTCTTTCCAAACACAAAGAGTTGATCCATATAGAAAAAGTCGGTGTTAATTCATTGCGGAAAAAGACAAACACCCTACACGGATCTACCACCTTAAGTTCTTACAGAAAAAATCGTTGCTCTAATCATTATGGAAAAAAATGAGCAACAAACATGAACACAAAAGGGAGTGTATAAACTAGTGTTTGGAGGAGATGCTTATGTATCCAGGCCATAACATAAAGTTTGACTTTTAAGGTGAAGCAACAAACTCTTGCGAGCATCTATAAGAAGCAATCATTTATGAATAAAGGTATAAAAAAATATATTGAAGAAAATAGTTCATAAATATGCTATGGTATAAGTATACTCACTCACACACTCACATGAACTTTGACATTGATGATCTTATGAGGAGTGAACATCCATAATGATTGTTGCAAATAAGAGGGTGTACTCTATTGGATTTGTTTTGTGAGTTACACTATGTTTTGAACTAAGATGCATCTAAATATGTTACTTGCCCTTTTGCCTATTTATTTTATATATATATATATAAAAAGTTCAAATTTTTTGTTATTATTTTTTGTTATTTTTTTTCCAATCTCTATTTATTTTGGTTTATATAAAATAAATACATGAAAGTTGTTCATCATGTCTTTTTTAGTGTCTTCATCTTGGCACACATAAGTGATATTTATTCTATTTTGTGTCTTGTCAGATTAGTGACAAAAAGTGGGAGTATTGGAAGAGCAAATTGGAATATTTCGATATTGTGAAATTTAGGGGGAGTTTGAGTAAGTAGGAGTTTAATGAATTTGCTGAAAATAAAAAGGGGGAGCAGCAGAATATTGAGGGGAAGAACTATATACTTTAGGGGGAGTTGCAGAATATGGAGAGGGAGAACTAAGTACAGAATATGGTTATTGATGATGACTAGAGCAATTTTTTGATAGATTTACATTACGTCTAACCATTGATTATTATTGAGACTAATTTCAAAGAATGTTCTATGTCATTTATTCTCATTATTGTATTAAGATTATCTTCACGAGATCTTGGTCTGCTAGTTGTTTTTGTTTTAGGTACACACTACATTCATCAAGTTGGTTTTGTGACCAATCCGTCAAAGAGGAAGATTGTATATGCAAGACATTCATCAAGTTGGTTTTGTCACTAATCCGCAAAAGGGGGAGATTGTTAAGGCGAAAATTGGCTAGGATTAGATGACTAAATGATAAGGTTTATCTTATCATTATTTGACTAAATGATAAAGCTTATCTTATCATTATATTTGAATTTGTTGGATGAATGTAAAATAATTATTTATTTATCTCTAAACAATGTTGAGTCTATCTAGAAGTCTTAGGTGGTGTTTAGATAAGTCTTTGAGGTTAAAATCGAGTCCTGGTATATCCTGAAGAAAGCTAAACAGATTAGTCAATCCAGAAGATTGTTATTCGCGAAATGTTAGCAGTTCGTCAGAACACGTCATCGCGACTGTTGCTAACCGTCAGCAAAGTCCTATTGTGACTGGAACTCTTTCCAGACTTTCTATTTAAAGAAATTTGATTTTGTATCTTATTATGGACTTTGAGTCACGAATTTCAGAGAGAATATTCTGAGCATATGTGTGAGAAAATTCACTTGAGAATTTTCATGGAGTTTTTCATCTCTCTTTAAGTGTGATCGTGCTCCGGTGTTGGAGGATCGTGTAATTGGAATTCAGCCCCTAGAGTTCTAGGAGGAAAGTCAACATTTGAAGATCGCCAGAGGTTCTGGCTGCTACTGCGGTAGAAGATCGTTTGTCTTCGCAAGTAAGATAGTCGAATTGCAAAGATTTTGTAATTGATAATTACTTGTGTTTGTTCTTCAAATAATAAGATTGAATTTCCTGGGTTTGGCTGCCCCGTAGGATTTTACCTTTAAAGAGTTCTTTAAAGGGTTTCCCTTTGTAACCAATCGTTGTGTCTTACAAATTTGTTTATTTTATTTGAGTATTTTGATTCGTTTATTAATTTTAGATATTGAAATCTAATCAATTTGTTTAAAAAAATTGATAGACAACTTAATAATTTTACTACGTAGGGCTTTTTAAAAGTCCCCATTTTATTTTATAGTGAAAACGCAATGTACCCATCTAAATATTTGGTCAAAGCCCGTTATAATGGATGCCAGTTATAATGGATCGTCACGAGTTGCATGCATGGTCTGACACTTTGTACCATGGTTGTCATAACTAGCCTTACGTCATGCTTAGTTTATCAAAATTTTGGAAATCATCTATTTTTCAAACATATCTTCTACGGACAGGGAAGTTGGCGCATGAAATGCGCAGGAACTAGTTATTATGCCACGTCATGTGGAAAAAAAAAAAAAGAAATTACCCGTGAATTGAACTGGGAACAGAGGTTTTTGTCGTTCCCTACCTGTAGAAGACCTGCAACGATTTCCTTCCCAATAACAAAGAGGTCTATATCTGTAGTCTTGCGAAGGCTATATAGCGTATCTTGTTTGAATGAAAAAGCTCCCATGACTGGTTGTTAGCCGCAACTCGCAAGGTAAAACTTCCACACAGCGTGAGGGTCGGTGAAGTTAACGAATGAGTATCCTTTGTTACACCCAGTGATGTATAAGTTATTTTTGTTTCTCAATACTCAGAGCACAAATATTATTACATATAGAACTAATTGGAAGTGGGTGTGGGGAATCAGCTCGAGTCGAGGGTCACATATGCACTAGACAAGGAAATTAAGCTGAATGAACAATAAATACCTGAAGTCTATGGGCAAATATACGAAATTAAAAGCGGACACACTTTGTTCTTCAGTCTCCACATTTTCATTCTCCAACTTGCAATACTCGTCTAGGAATTCCACCAACATCTTACGTCTGACAGATCATGTAACATGTACACAAGAAGAAATAAGGAAAATAATGAAGCTAATCATAGAAGACAAGCATGAAGAGAGAAAATAAAGATAATGGACAACCCAACCAACAGAGATCAAAGGATTGAACCAATTTGTCAAAAAAATGGCTGACATCCACACCTATTCGTAAATAAATTGAACTGAATTGTAAAAGGGGGGATCAAGAAAATCTTTAATCAACTTTTTACTAAATGTTTACAAAATTTTATTACATTCTTATCATCTTTTTACTAATTTTTTTTTTATATTTGTAATTTTTTTAATTTTAGCAAAGGAGAAAATGGGAGTATTGAACACTGAGATCGAAGTGATAGTCCGCCAACTCATCTACACCTCAATCACTTCTCAATGTAATATTATTTATTTAAAATTTAATCTTATAAAATTAAAGAGAAGTAAAGAGAATTTAAAAAATTATTATTATTTTATTAAGTGATTGTAGAAAAATTTTAGACAAGTTGGTGTTAATTTATTATTTTTCTTGAACAAAAACCCGGTGACAAATACGAAACAAAAATTACTAGTTGGAAAGATATAAATTTATTATTTAATTTATTAATTTATATATGAATACTTATCTCACATGTAGACCAGACTCATCCTTAATGAGTGAGTCTAACAAGTGTATAGTCAAAATTCGATCTTAAGACTTTTGTTATAATACTATATGAAATTATTATTTGTCTAAAAAATTTTAGTTGATAGAAATAAGTGGACATAATTATTTAATTTATATATTAACACCAATCAAGTAACTAATAAAGTTCAATAATAAAATCAATTAAATCAACGTGCACTTGCATGCATGAAGTAGTAAATTAAGAGGAGTGCTTCTACATGTATAGAAATATATATTAGGTTGATTTCAATTTTAAAGAAAAACAGTAAAATTGTCAGGTGGGTAGAATTAAACAGATTTGATTTTTTTTTAAATTTGTTTTTAATAAACAGATTTGGTATTTGGTTGTATCATGTAATTGTGCAAACGGCGATACCCATATATATATATATATATATACTAGGTATGGATTCCAATGTGCAAGGCACATATTTTTGATTTAATGTGATTAATTTGTATTATTTATTGTGTTTCTCAATCTGGTTGAGAGGAAATTAAAAAACATATTTTCATAGCAACTGCTATTTTTGTAATTTTTTTTTACACAAAGATGCAATTTGTTGTGAAATAGATCAGTAGAACTGGTTATAAGGTGTAAATTTTATAAAATTGTGGTAGAAAGAAAGGTGGTGAGTTTTGGAAATTAATAGTCATCATTTATTGCTATATTCTTACAGTGAGATATGGACAATAAATCTTGAAAAATCTCAAATGAGTAAAAGACAATTGTGCATGAATTCAAATCTAATAACATATCAATTGAGTTAATAAATTATATGAATATATATAAATCACAAAAAAAAAAAGTTTATGATAAAAGTTTTTGAAACACAGATCCTAGAAAGCAATATATAAAACATATATATAAAACATATTAACAAAATATTACAGGAACTCTTCAAAGGTAAATTTTGAAGAACAGTATGCATATCATAAAATTCTTGTGTCGTTGCTTTTTTAATTCATCTATATTTGCAGCAACGTGTATGGCGCATTCTTTTTTTGACACGTGTTGTAATATTTTGCACGTATGGTAAATGTTCCTGCATAAAATAAATTTAAAAATTTAGAAGATATTGATAGACAATAATATTATACGTAATATTTTTGTGCATTGTACTATAAATATTGTATGATAAAATATTGTATTAAATAATTTCATTACCTCGTCAGTGTGGTTCATGAAATCAATTACTGTACAACCCATTGCCTCTTCTGCAATTGCTCCAAATAAGACAGCTGCCAAAATGAAGAAGAGAGAAGATGAGTATAGGAGAGAAGGTTTTCATACTGGGTTTTTTTTTCCTTTCATTTCGTTGAAGCAAATCTTTTTTCCTTTCATTTGCACCGCAAATGAAAAAGCACTGCAAATATTTTTTCAAGTTTTCTGTAGTTGTCAGGTGCCGCAGAGTTATGATGCAACATCTTCTTGTCTCTTGTAAAGAGACGCTTCACGAGAGATGCCGTGAAGCAATAGAGGTGCTTAGTCATAATTTTCTCTATAAAAGAGATATTCAGCTCATTTTCATTCGCATCCCATCTTCTTTACTTTTCTGTAATTAGTCTGCATTCTTACTCTGCAATCTCTCTCTGCATTCTTACTCTACAATGGCCCAGCAATCTTCTCGTAACCAATACGTGAGGTATTATACACCATTTTCACCAGTTGTTTCTGCTTCTGCTGTAGGTTCTATAGTACAATACAATAATGATCTGGCTAATAAGTCAGATGTTGAAGCTATCTACGAGCTTGTAAATCTCGGTACCCATTACTCTTCAGCTATTTATGCATTTTCTCAGCGACTACAATCCAAACCTTATGATTTGGACAAACTCAATGAGAAAATTTCTATCCTTCAGCGCCTTCTTCAGGAGTCTCACATGAAGATAGAAGCAATAAAGCAAGAGAATAGGAAATTAAAATCCTTGCTTAATTCTTCTTTTAGATTGCCTACTCCTTTAGACAGAGATGCTACGCAAATTTTAGAGGAGCAAGATCGTTTGAAGAATGAGGCGAAATGCCTCAAATTTCTGTAATTTTTTTCTTCGAGATAATAAAATAATATTTCAGAAATATTCATATTTGTGTTTCTATATTCTGGTAGATATTCTGTGTGCTCCATTTTATTTTTGGTAGCAGATGAGGGTTGTATTAACTTCTACGTTTAAAGTGAAAACTAATAGATCTAAAGGAATAGATATAGATCTGTCAATACACAACAAAAATACATGTTCAACACCCAAAAAAATCACTTTTTTTCTCTTTCAAAAAATCAACTCGGAGATGAAAATAAAATAAAGATGACTTAGAAAATAGAGAAATAAAAATAGAAGGAAGCAGTTTTGATGGTTTTGCTTTGCCTTTTGTGGTTTAGAGGGTGCAAAAGTGGTTTTGTTGTTCTGGTGAATACCTTGAATTGCAGCAAAACTCGTACAGCTTTCCTCCGCTTAGCAAAGGTCACCTGCGTGTTGATCTGAAAAATAAAAACAGATAGAAAAAGAGAAAAAGCAGATCTGAAAAAGAGAAAGTGAAGATGAAAGTCTGAAAGAGAAAAAACTTGAATCAAAAAGAAAAAAAAAACATATGAACACAGATAGAAAAAAAATTTGTTCTGTGGATCTGAAAAATAGAAATCAAACGAAAGGAAAAAAAAACTTGAATAAATTTTTTACAAACAGATCTGAAATAAACGCAAGAAAATCAACCAAAAACAGATCTCTTCATATCTTTGTAGATGTGTTCAGACCTGTTTGTAGGGGAAGAAGCTGTGAAGAGATGGTGGGCGGAGGTGGTGCGACGGCGCCGGAAACGGCTCAAAACCGTGCGACTTAGATGGGCTGTAGGTGGCTAACGGTGGCTCGGATGGAGGTGAAACTTGGTGGGGATGTTCACCGGTGAGAGGAGAAGAAAACTGGGTGGGTGGTGTACGACACCTTCACCGGACGGGGGTGCAATGGCCGGCTGAAGTAGGGGCGCGAGAAGGAGAAAAGAGAAGGGGAGAGCACGGGGAGAGAGAGAAAAGAAGAAAGAAGCACGGGAGAGAAAAGAAAAACGCACGGGAAGAGAAAAGAAAGAAAGAAGAATAAATAATTATCTTTACTGTGCATTTCAAATTTTTTATTATCTTTACTGTGTAGGAATCGAATTATTATATTACTGTGTATCGTTACTGTGCATAATTATTATCTTACTATTCATCTTACTATTACTGTGCATCGTAACTGTGCACGAAGGATGAAAGAGGTGTTAAAAATGTATATAAGAATAAAATTGAAAAAAAATTCATCTGAATTTTTTATTATCTTTATAGTGTAGGAATCGAATTATTATATTACTGTGCACGAAGGATGAAAGAGGTGTTAAAAATGTATGTAAGGATAAAATTGGAAAAAAATTTATCTGAATTTTTTATTATCTTTACTGTGTAGGAATCAAATTATTATATTACTGTGCATCGTTACTGTGCACAATTATTATCTTACTATTCATCTGAATTTTTTATTATTTTACTGTGTAGGAATCGAATTATTATATTACTGTACATTATTACTGTGCACGAGAGATGAAAGAGGTGTTAAAAATATATGTAAGGATAAAATTGAAAAAAATGTTGTGCTTACTATTCATTTCAGGATTCGCGCTTTTATATATAAAAGATATACACACACACAGTGTCTGTGTGAGTGTGACACACACCAATCATGCATGAGAGAGGAGCAAGGTTGATGAATTTGATACAATTTACTAGTTAGGATAGCTAATGTCACGGTAAAAACTAGTAATTAATGTCCTAATATTTAGTGTCACCAAGCTCTACCTAGGGCAATTCTTATCATTCATTTAAAAGAGAAACTTATATATATGACCGGATACATATAGGGATATTCTTATATCAACCATTACCTCATAAACCAATTAATGCATTTGAAGATCCACTAATACATTATTTTCTTTTGTGACTGGTCTTGTGATCTTTACTATTGCTAATACTCTTTACAAACAAACGTCTAAGATATAGTACTCTACTTAAACATAAACTCAACCTCACCCTTCATAGAAAGAGAGGACTCAATCTCTACAGACAAACATCTAAGAGACAAACTCCTTTTTTTTACTAAATAAATAAGAAAACAATAAGAAATGTAGTAAGATAGATGCGAGAAAGGACAGATTGTAGTTTGTACCAATTTCAGTAGATTTATGAATCTATGACAGTGCGTGAAGGCACCATGCTTGTCTCTTTTTAACCACAAAATCTAGATCTAAAGATCTGATGGTGGCTATTTCGGTGATCTAGCGCATATCGCAAGAAAAGTTGCAGGAAGGAGTAGCCCGTGAGGACTACGTGCAGTTGTAAGAAACACGTAAGGACCACACATGGTGATTTTTGCAAAACAGCTACTATCCTCCGAATGATTTATGGCCTAGGAATCTTCTTGTGTTGTGAGTGTTTAATGAGAGTCGACGAAAAATTGTAAATTTGTCTTTTTTGACCTTGAAAGAAAAAAAAAAAACTAAGAAAATACCTTGATATATAAAGTGGGTAGATGGAGAAATGAGGGAAAGAGAGGGAGAAGGATGAGGTAGTTGGAAATATTTTCAAAATAACTAATTATATATTATATTTAGTAGTAATAATATTTTGGGGTTGATTTTAGAAATTGTGAATTATTTTGAAAAGAAAGATGTTATGGAAAGTTTATGAGGCATATAAAATTTGGGTCTATTTATAATTTTATATGACATAAGTTATTACCTGGCTTAATGGTATTGAGTCTCTAGGTTTACCCATGGGAAGCCGTTTGGAGAGGAAGCAACATGACTGTTAAACTGGTCCAACATTTGGGCCATTTGGTAATAGGCATAATAAATATACCTATTCAGATTATATTATAAAAAAAATAAAAAGTTACAACTTTTTATTTACATCCTTTGGCCCTCTATAAATAGATCCATTGACCTATAAATTGTAGCATCACAAAATCTCATAATTTAATTTCGAAATTCTCTCTTTTTCAAATATTTCATTTTTTCAAATACTTGTTATTAGGATCTATTTATTCTACAGAGAACTGATTTTTAATTTCTTGATTGAATAGCAAAATCTTAGGGTATTCAGGGTCTAATTTCATTTGTACATAACGCAATTAAACAAACAGACTTATTCTTAGCTTCATTGTGTTTTGGAGGTAAATTTAGTTGTAACTTTTGTGCATACCGTTATTAGTAGTAATGAATATTGTCTTAAGGAAAGTGACATTGTAATGCACTTTGAAACAAACTTTTCTTTTACTATTTTTTATTTTGCAGCCGCTTTTGCACCAACAGAGGCCTCCTCCTCCTCCCGTCACCAAGCTCCACCTGTGCTGGATAACTTTATTTGTTTAATCATTCAGGCTTTGGGTTTGCTCCCCAATAGTTACTAGTTCGAGTTCTCTTAGGATCACTGGAAGTTTATTTGGCCGTTAACTTCAGGGTTCCATGAGATTAGTTGAGGTATGCGCAAACTGGTCCGGACACCCAAAAATATTAAAAAAAAAAAAAACTTTATTTGTTTACTCTTTATATCGTATTACCTTTTTCATACAAGACAAATATAGTCTAAGATGACACATTTGGAAGGGTGAAGAGAAACCACCAACTTGCTAATTAGGTTGAGATATTTTGATCTGGAAAATTAAAAAATGGACCTTTGTTTGCAAATGGTCCCAGTTTAAAAGGCAAATAAAGACCATTTAATTTAATTTGCAAAGCAATAATGCAAAAAATATGTAAAAGTAATTCTATTAAACGCAAACTAAAATAAAATAAAATGAAGATATATATGCTGCATGCGGGGTTGCGGATAACTTTATTTGTTTACTCTTTATATCTTATTACCGGCCTTTTCCATACAAAACAAACCAACTACTTGCTAATTAGGTTGAGATATTTGTATCTGGAAAATTAAAAAACTTAGGTCCATTTGTTTGCAAGTTTTGAAAGTAATTCTAATTTTAATTTTGACCGAATTTCTGGTAAGATTATATTTTAATTATCATGTACTTAATTTTCAGGTAATAATTTAGATTTTTCTAAAAAATAAAAAAATCTTCATAATTTCAAATTTTGAAAATTTTTTAAGTTTCGTTTGTAGGCTTCATTAAATAATTTTGAGTTTTATTACTAATTAATATTTTAAAAAATTTCTATAATCTTTTCTCAATCTCAATTTATATTTTGTTAATTAACCAGGAATAATTTTAATTTTGGGTGAAGCTGTTTTACATCCGATATCTAATGACTGAAAAGCCGACTTTGAAAAGTACTAGGATCGAACCTTTTTGCTTCGAGGATGAGTTCAAGGGCCATTTTAATATTTTCTCTATATATAATTAATTATATAATCTGAATTCTTGACAAGACAAAACTACTACTCCTATTTGTAGAAATTGCAGAAGTCCAATCCTGAGTCAAGAGCTACCTATACACGAAATTAAAAATCAATTGATGAAAATGGATTTAAAAAATATTTAATTTAACATATATTATACCTCATGTTAAATCAATCCTTTTAGTTCCGTAAAGGAGTCGTGAACAAACGAAAGACACCTCACTAAAATTAAAACTAGGAGCCTAGGCCAGACAAGTTTCCAATTTTCTCACTAAATCCATCCCCCAAACCCTCAATTTTCTTGCTTAGACCTGTCATTGATTGGGTTCTTACCCACGAAATCCCACATATAAACCCATTAATATTCCAATTAACACCGTTATAATATTGATAATCCAACCACTCTCTCTTTCCATATTCAAAGGCCAAAGCCCTCATCATCATCATCAAACGCAGCAAAGATAACAAAAAATGAACCGAGGTGAGAATATAGCTTATTACTTTGTCTTGGTAGGGCTATCCATCTGTCTCATCGTTCTTGGTATTCTCCTATACTTCATTTGGAAAAAGAGATCACCTGTTGAATATCAAGAAACGCCTTCCATCAAGCTTTGCGCTCGTGCATACACATTGACGGATATTGATGCTGCCACCGATGGCTTTGACACCCGCAGGATTGTCGGTCAGGGCCGTCTAGGAACTGTATATGCAGCCACGCTAGAACAAGGAGAACCAGTGGCCGTTAAACGGATACATCCACGGCTTGTGTTGATGAGCAATGCAGGATTCCGGTTTTCAACGGTGATCAAGTCGCTTTCTTTTGCCCAACACCCCAATATCGTGCCAATTATTGGATTTTCGGTAGCTCCAGGTGAAAGAATTATATTAATGGAGTTTGTTGGCTTGGCAAACTTGGAGTTCTATTTACACCAAAGCAACGATAGAGCGTCTGTATTGGATTGGAGCCATCGTTTGAGGATTGCCGCCGGGGCCGCGAGAGGACTCCAGTACCTGCACGAGGGCAAGGCACCAAGCATAGTCCATGGTTGTGTCAAGGCCTCAAATATTTTGATCGACGCGAAGTTCTGCGCTAGGGTTTGCGATTATGGGCTAGCTAATTTTATGACTCCCCAAGAGAAGAATGGCCTAGTAGGGTATGTGGATGATGAGTATTGGAGTGATCATGGAGGGGAAAGTTTTTGCAAGGAAAGTGACGTTTATGGTTTTGGGGTTCTTCTGTTGGAACTTTTGAGTGGGAGAAGAAGTGAAGAAGGTCTTCTTGTTAAGTGGGCATTGCCCTTGATTAAGGCCATGAGGTTTCATGAAGTTTTAGACCCAAGACTTGTAATTCCTTCTGAAACGAAGTCTCTTGTTAGACTGGGCAAAGTTGCTTCAGCTTGTGTTGGTAACTCGAGAAAAAGCAGGCCATCCATGGGTCAAGTTGCAGCAATCTTAAACAATTTGGAGATGGAGGTATGTCTTTGATTCAGAGTCTATCCAAAATGATCAACCAATGAAACAGTGATTCAGAAAGTTATCGGTAGGGGCCAAAACTCCCAAGTAGCACAAGTGGTCTAAAAAGGTTGCTGGTGTACGGTATTTCTCCACAATTTTCTAAGACGCGTGTAAATTAATGGAGAAATTGAAAACCAATTTGGAGTTTGACTTTGAACAGATGATGCCATCTCAGTTATCATGAATTCTTGTGGCCTGGTTTTAAACATCTTCGTCATCTTTTAGATTTGTACTGTCTTTGAAAAGAACTAAATGTCCACATGATTTATAGTAGTGGCTCACAAAGGGCCGACATTTTAATATTCTATGGTTGAAAGTTATATTTGTTGCTTTCATTTTTTAATGCTAGATCTTTGAAATCAGTTTATTTTATAGGTATAATTATATATATAGCATTAATTTTAGATGGGATTGGAAGTAGAAATGTCAAATAATTTGAAAGTTGAATTCAAGCGGAGATATAGTTGGGCCGAATTCAATATGTATCTATTAACTGGTTTGGTCTGTCAAAAGCCTTCCAGCACTCAAAGGCTTTTGATCTCGGAAGCAAAAGCAAAATTCCAATGTCACTAAATAAAAAGGAAGACTTTGCTTTTAAAGAGGATAAATATTTTATTTACAAAGAAATTTTACAAAATTAAATTTATAAATTGATATGGATTTATACGATACATCAGATTGTAAAGTTCTTTTTTTTTTTTTTAACCAACAATTGATTCATTGAAACAAAGAAGTCCTTACATCAAATTGCTTTTGTCAAGCCAAACGGCTTGACTTACAAACGAAGGACAGTATTTCAACCAAACTTCTATATCCCGAATTTTTCAAGCATGGCGTGCCATTTGATGTGCAGCAGTATTGCCGAGCCTATTAACATGCAAGACTTGAATTTCCTAAAAGCAATTGAACATTCTTCGAATATCTTGAAGTAGAAAATCAAAATCTATAATATATTCAGTCAGATTTTTCAAAGCATTCACTAGTAGCAAGCAATCAGTTTCAAGAATAAGTTTTGGAACACCCAATTGAACACACATTTGCAGTCCTCTTATCATTGCTATAGCTTCAATAAATTCAGACACAACCTCCCTTTCCACTTTACTGCATGCAGCTAGAACCTCTCCCCGATGATCTCGAAAATCACTCCTATCCCAACTATTTGTTGATCAAAGAAAGTTGTCCCATCCACATTCTACTTTAAGTAACCTAGTGGAGGAGAGTTCCAAGATACTACTCTCTTACTCTGATTCTGAGAAGTATGAAAAACTTGAATCTGTTTGTACTCTACTTTCAAAGACAGAGCCTTATTAACCACCCACCATATGCCCAGAAGACTCTGGTCACATATAAACTTATTCCTTCTATGCCAACAAGCCCATGCAATTGCAATAAAATTAGCCAACTCCTCTTCCAAACCTCTATCCGGCGTCATATTTTCCAAATCCCAAAAAGTCCTCTCAAAATCAACATTTCTATACAGATGAACCTACTCCTCGTGAATCTTCTTCACATCCAAACAATAAAATACAGCATGAGCAGCATCTTCTCCTTCCCGCCCACAGAGCACACATGCATCATTATCAATAGCGTGCTTTCTCTTTAAGTTCCTATATGTAGGCAATTTCTCCAAACAGGCTTTCCAAGAAAAAAGTTTTATTTTCTTGTGTAATTTCAAATGCCACAAAGATTTCCAAAAAGCTGAAGCAGCTCTTCTTCTAGAACTTTCACCAAGTATCTGTACTCCATTATTTTGAAACATCCTATATGCACTTCTAACTGAATAAACTCCATTTCTCTCATATTCCTAGAAATTTGAATCTTTTGCCTCTAAATACACATTCAACTTCAAAATTTGCCTCACCACATTTGAATTAAATAGTGCTCTTAACAGCTAAATATTCCACCATCTTGTGCTCTCGTCTATCAAAGACTCTACTCGCATATCTTCATCAACTAAAAGCTGGACAGCTGGCTGATCACATCCTGAAATCCAAAGATCTTTGAAAACTCTCACATTTCTTCCATTTCCCACCTGCATCTATAGCCTTTCTTTAAAAATTGGCAAGCTTCCCAAATCTCCTTCCAAATGTAAGAAGAGCGTACATCAACTTTAGCCTCAAAGAAACTGGTAGTGGGGAAATACTTCGCCTTATAGATGCTGAACAATAGTGAGTTCTCGTTTTTCAAGAGCTCCAACCTTATTTTGCTAAAAGGGCTAAATTAAACAGCCTTAAGTCTTTAAAACCCATCCTACCTTGATACTTAGAAACACACAAATGCTCCCAACTAACCCAATGAATTTTCCTTTCCTGTGATTGATTTCCCCACCAAAACCAAGCCATCATACTCTCTAACTCAGTGCAAAGACATTTAGGAAATAGGAAATAACTCATAGCATAAGTTAGAATGGACAAAGCTACAGCCTTTATTAGCACCTCTTTCCCCCATTGTGACAACAAGTTACCCATTCACAATTGAAGTTTCTGCCACATCCTTTGTTTAATCCCAGCAAAAGCTTGTTTCTTTGACCTACCAACCATAGGTGGGAGATCCAAATACTTATCAAATTGTTGAATATGACTACCCACCCACAGCTGCATAATCTGAGCCCTTAGGTCTTCATTAACATTCCTACTAAAAATTATGGAAGTCTTCTCTTTATTAATGCATTGCACAGATGCTTTCTCATAGGAACTCAATAAAGATTGAAATTTTGCAGTAGTCTCTACATCAACCTTACCAAAAATCACACTATCATCGGCAAACAGCAAATGATTAACAATTTGAGAAGTATTTTGGTAAATTATTTTAATTGTAAAGTAAATATAACGTATCACATGAAATCATGTTAATTTGTGAGTTTTTTGTTTTAAAAAGAGGAAGGAACCTCAAATTTGTTGATAGATCTCATTTATGGTGAAGGAATACCTTATACAAAAAGAGTAAAGGGATTACAACATCTTAAATCCTAAAACCAGGCTTTTATGAAGAAATAAAAAAAAAAAAACATTATCACGAACGAACGAAAAATGAAAATACAAGAAACAATGAAAGGCATAACTAATGTCGGATGTTAGGGATATCTACTCGATCCAAAGCAAAAAGTCTAACCATATGTTTAAGAAGTTCAAAAACGGAGGAGACACTTATAGTGCTACCTAAATAGTGAGGCTATCGGCTAAAGTATTCCCTTCTCCGCAAACATGAGGAATACTAAAAGAAAAAAAATGATTAAAATCTAGGATATCATCCCAAACAAATTATGTTTTCAAGGTGATGGCAAATTTTCTTAATTAAACCAATTTTCAATTTATGAATTTAATTTTTTTAATTGCGTAGGTAGCACTTCTTTAATAATCAATGTTCCTTGAAACTCCATTGGAAAACACGTAACTCTATGATAATAACGCCGACGTATGTAGGAAAATCTATAAGGCCGACGTATAATACGGGCCGTAGTGATAATAACACGTAATTCAATTTCAGTCCTTGGAAGTCTTCAGGGAATACTTTTCGAAACCTTGGAAGTGGGAATACTTTCCGAAACTCCATTTCTAAGAATAACACGTAATTCAGTTTTGACTAAAATATATGGTGGAAGCTGCTGACGTACATCTCATTAATGGACCCCAGTGATAATATCTTGACAAATTCAGAAAATAAATATATAAAATAATATCATAAATTAAAGTGATTTAGCATATTATAAATTTATTTTTATTTAAAAATAAATATAATAAAATGTTTGTAGAATTATTTCTATGTAATTTCTTATAACTTGTAACTGCAGCACTCTCATTTTGACGCTTCGTTTTCTTCATAACAGTTAGAGGATTAATTTGACTAATTAATTAAAAGAGTCCTTGACGCGAGTCTCCTACAAATTCCCCTTTAACGACTTAATTTCCTCCTTTTACATTTGTTTATACTTTATATATGCCTTAATAATCAACCATCCTTTACCCCCACCTACTGACCCACACGTGACTTTTAATCAATCGTGATTAGCCCTGGTGACGTTTGTAAAAATTACGTAATCATGAGAGGCGCAAATTAGGTCTTGTTTGTAAAAATTAAGTAATCATGCAATGGCGCCCATGGATTGAATATTCTTGTCAAAAATCTTTTTAGAGGGGTCATACGCCTGTCAGGGCTAATGTCCATTTTGATAAAGATATCTTAGAATAAAATATCAGCTGATCTCCCATTATCAATTAAGATCCACTTCGTGGTATAGTTTGCTATTAACAAAGTGATTACAAAGGTGTTGTTATGAGATATGTAAAGGTAGAAATTGATTAGGATTAGATGACTAAATGATAAGGATTGTCTTATCATTATTTGATTAAATTTAGATAAATGTAAAATGAGAGATGACTTTATCTTTAAACAACATTGAGTTTATCTAGAGGTTTATAAGGTTGTTTAGATAAGAAACTAATATGAATTTCGAATCCATAAGAGCCTGCAATTATCAAGACCCAAAACTGAACACAAATAAGAAACTATAGTGAAGAGTTATCGCGAAATGTTAGCAACCCGTCAGGAGACGTTCTCGCGACTGTCTCTACCTGTCAGCAGAATTCTACTTCAACTAGGACTATTTCCAGACCTAATACTTAAAGAGATTTGGTGTTATATTGGAGGCAGGGTTTTTAAGTATTATTGGGTGAGATTTCTGTGTGCGAAGAAAGGGAAAATTTACTTTGATGTTCACCTCTCTTTAAGTGTGATCATGCTCTGGTTTTGGAGGATTGTCACTACAAGAAAAAGTAGTATTAGCAGCTAAATTTATTTCCGGCGGCACAAATTTAGTCGCAAATAGCATATTTTTCAATTTCAGGAAAATGCTTGTGGCAACATGAAAAAATAGCCGGTAAAAATGATTATTTGCGGTGAATTTAGTGCACCGGAAATAAACTGGCCGCAAATAGACCCGTTGGCCATTCCAGGGTCGACTTAATAACGTTTCCGCCGTTATATGTATTTGTTACAACGACTTTTTTTTCCTTAATAATTACTTCATAAATTATTCCCTCCCGCGTCTTATTATTTTCCTATGCTCGACATTTTCCCTCTCTTTCTCGCTCTCGCGTTCTGCAGGAGGGTTTCCGTTCAGAATCCCTCACCCCTGTCTTCTCGCCGTATTCTCGCCGTCTTCTCGCCAGCGAGTTTGTCTTTACAACTTTTAGGCTCCATTAATCTCTCTCTCACTCTCTGTAACCCTCGCTAGTTTCTAACCCAAACCATAGTTCTCTGTTTTTGAAACAAATTAGTGTATATGAAGTTGAGTTTATTCTCTCCATCATTATGGTAATTTAATGAATGAAAAGCATATATAATCCACAGAAGAAGGATTGCGCAAATATAAAAAACTTACACCAAATATTTAGGCATTATCTTCTGTGGGTGTGTTGTGTAGATTGAATGGTGCACCTTCCAATTTGATGTTAACAAAGTACGTAAATCATCTTCAGTTGTTGAGCTTCAAAGCAAAAATAAATCTCGGTAAGTTATGTGGAGTCCAAAAGAAAAAATCAAATAAAATCATTTCAATCGGGGAGCATAAAGTTATGAATTGAATGGAATTGAGGATGTTGCGTTGACAATGCTGCAGAGTAAAGGTGTAGGGCAGGAATTCCATCCTTCCTTGGCCCTTACTCTCTCTTTCTGTAACTCTTATTTTCAAGAAGTTTTTATTCTAAATCTTTAGTCTATTTAAAAATAATGCTACTCTTCATTTTAAACCATTGTCTTCAGTTCTGCCGTAATTTTCTTATTTTTATTATTTCCCATATCTCAAAATTGATATACCATGATTCATGTATAGGGAAATTGTATTATTATTCTTTTTCTAGCTGTTCCATTCATCCCTCTAGATTTTATATATATTTATATATATCTTGGTGATTTGAAGCCACAGGACAGTTGAATTTTGTTTGCTTGGGGAATTGGAGTGTTGAAACATTTAAAAATGACAATTTTCTTCCCAAACAATACAGCCTTTTATATAATAATGATATAAGGTAGCCCTAGAGAAAAAGAAAAAGAATGATCATTATTCAGAAGCAATACAATGAAGTCAAGCATCTAATTCAGTACATATATATATATATATATATTTTATCTTTTGGAGCATGTTGCAGACTTTAAACCCTCAAATTAACAGTAGTATATATATATATATAGTCCCCCAAAGAGTCATTTGCATGTTGGGTTTGCTGAGGTGTGTGTCTGCATTATGCATGCCTGGCCTAGTACTGGATTTAGCATATATTTAAAACAAAATTTTGGTTTTGCATAAAAGTCTTGGTTAGCCATGCTCAGTCTTCTCTTTGTCCTTGTCTATTCTCTCCATGTGTTTGATCTAGACTTGACATAAGTTACAGTCATGTAAATTTGTTAGTGCTTAATGAGCTTTGTTGTTCACCAATTCTGGAGAAGGAATTCATAGAGTTAGTAGGCCTAGTAAGGAGTTTTCATCTACAGGTAAATTTCCTTGAGAGGACTCTATATAAAGAGGATATTAATCCCATCCAGCATAGGCAGGGAGAGTTCATTCATCAACATAGAGGGAAACTAAACAATGAAGCTCGGGTATAGTCCATTGAATTCAAAATATCACTTTCCCACATTTAACTTGTAGGTATTATGCATGTGTACCATTTACCCTCAAATTTGATCCATTCAAGTTCTAGTTTTTGAATGTCATAAGGGTGGAGCTCTCAGCACAATTCAATTGCTTGTGCTGTCCCATTGCTTCTCAACATAGTAGCTTAAGCTTGGTAGTGAAGAAAGACGCAAGCCCCCTTATTGAAATATTGGATGAGGTGGAACATGGCTTAAATTAACTAGAGGCAGCCTAGAATGTTTTGTCAAAATGATATAATCAGCATTTCTTCCATGTATCCTTGAGGTGCTTTTAAACTGTGGTGGAAACCTTCACAGCTAGACTGCATCTGGCATTTCTTTTCTACCTAGGCAGGGCTAGTATGACATGTAAAATAATGCAAGTGCCAGTCTATGCTGCAAAGTTCATTTGTT
Organism: Carya cathayensis; assembly: GCA_011037825.1. Classification (NCBI taxonomy): domain Eukaryota; kingdom Viridiplantae; phylum Streptophyta; class Magnoliopsida; order Fagales; family Juglandaceae; genus Carya; species Carya cathayensis. Next base: position 1,088,696 of record QGSO01000240.1, read on the forward strand.
GTAAATATTTTCCTTTTCAAATTGTTGATCCCTTAGATAAGTAACCAATGAACATGGAAAATGGTATGACTGTTTGTTAAATTGATGCATGTATCTTAATGCATTTTTATAGGCATTTTTGCTGCCACTTAAATCTCTGAATGGCCACCCTGATGTACTTCTAGTTTTTATATCCACTTGTTAAATTTTTATGAATTGTTTGCTACCAACTGGTCATTTCTTATTCAACTTTCCCTATCTCAGGAGAGACCAAATCAGTTTATGCTCCTGAGCCTTTTGATGTTGGAAGGATCTTACATGCTGACATTGTTTCAGAAGGACAGCAAATCACATTGACAACTGCTGGTCCTATTGATCCAGGTCTAGTTTTGATCCTTACTCTTAAGTGTTATTTCTCTGATACTTTTTATTTTTACTGGTTAGTTATACATGCACCTAGGGGTTCTTTAACTGATGATGTTATCATCTTCCATGTCCCATGAGGGGATGAGCTACCATTATAGTCGGTATTCATTCGTATTTTCCTGTGCATAACTGAATGTATATCAGCTTCAATATCTGGTAACTTTTCAGTATTAGTTTGTTATAGCCGCGAGGGTTTAGTTGTAAGGGGGATATGCATAATTTTTCTGCTTGTCTTGATGATGATACTAGGTTCACCGTTCTACTTCTAGTGTGTGCGCTTCTAGTCATGAGTGGAGCTTAGACTAGGCTGACCACCCACTGATTTAATCATGATCTCTCAATTCTTTTTTTTTTTTAATCTAAAAAGAAAATTGTAGATTGAAGACTATGGTTAATATTTTAAGTTTCTCTTCATGAGTTGTATCAATATACGTTCTGAAAGTTTATCAATAAATTGCTGAGGCTTTTTGTTTACAGAATCTTGTATTCTTTAAGCTACAATATGAATGATGTGTAGCATCATACTAATAGCGGGAAGTCGGGTGTTACACTTCTGAATTTTGATTTTTGTATTTTTCCTGTGTATAATGTACTTGTGCTGTGGGTTTCAGGATGCTACAATTGAGCAACTGCTTCCTATTTTTCTTTCCCTTTTAAAGGACGAGTTTCCTAATGTCCGGCTGAATATTATCAGCAAGCTTGATCAAGTTAACCAGGTATTATCAAAATTTCATGTTCAAATACTTAAGAGTTCATTTGTTCCAATTTTGACTTTTTATTTTCTTCTTCTTGCTTTTCTTTATTGTATTGTAGTAATTATGCAGTTGGAAGCCATGTGTAAATGCAGGCACCAAAAGGACATATATGCATTATGTAAACACAGGCACCAAAAACACATTTATGCATGATGTGTAACATATATGTATCTATATACATGTACATGGTCCAATCACATGATTTAGCAACACGTTACAAATAATCATCTATTTTTTTCTTGAAATAGACTAAGTGCTAGCAGAAGCTGAGTTTCTAATGCTCTTGAAACTGAGTTTTTCTCGTTTTTATATGGGGTTGAGCAGAATTTCTTCATCTTACACTCCACCTGTACCCACACATTATTCTGTTAGCATCTCAAAATATAAAAAAGGCTTTTATATGGAAAGTGTGATAAAGGTGATTTAGTTTTTTGTGCTGTGTATGCTTGAAAATCAAAATGAGAAAACTAAGTTATGAGAAAATTTATCTGTGCTAACAGTTATGATCACTGACACTTATTTACAATATTATGAATTGGATTATGGTCTGGTGATGTTGTGTTGTATGTCCATTAAACACTCAATTCCACTTTATTAACGAAATACACAACACTCACTTCCCTCACTCAAGCCAACAGTAATACAACATGCATAAAGCAACTTTGCTATAGGACTTAACATAATTGTAATAGAGAGAATTTCTAACAGCCCAAAGCAGCAAGAATGGCTAAGAAAACCAACTTTTTTCTACTGCCTCGGGTAATTCTCTAAATCCCCTTAAACCATTTGATCAATATTAATAAATGAATCAAATATCTTAGATTTGAACAAATCTAATTATATTTTCTTCCACTAAAATCTTTCACTTTTTTTTGTCATTTTGACTCTCTCTCTCTCTCTCTCTCTCTCTCACATATATTTTTACTGTTTTTGGATGATGGTCAGGGTTTCCCATTATTCCAGCTAATATTTATCATTCTTATCACAATTTTTTCAAAAAAATTGTGATAAGAATGCATGTATTCTCTTATACATGATATTGAAGATGAATGCAAATCAATTATAGTCTAAACAAAATAAGTTAGTAGCTGCCAAAAATATAGCATATAGTTTAAGAGATATAAAATGCAGTAATGAGCATTTTGTACATAACATCCAATAACTCAAGCATCCATACTTATAAAGAAAAACATCCAATAATAATAGCATAACTCAACAACCTGTAACTTAGAATTTAGTTTCAGTCCAAAGGGTTTAAATTCTTGCCTTACACTGCCATCCAACTAAATGGCAGACCAGAATAATATAGATCTAGTTAGGTTTCCAATAGGAAAACTCACACTCATTTTTCTGAGAAATGAGTTTCATCCTTGTATATTTATGAAGATTTAGCATCAAATCACTGAAGCTAACTTTAAAGCTAGCATGTAAGGACATCCAATACCGGAATTTTTGCAGCATGTTATTAATTTGCAATGTAGAAGTATCTAAATAGTGTAGTTTGTGACTGGGTTCTGTAAGGGTTTTTATTCATATTAATTATGTTCTGACAAACCCATTTATAAACAAACTTGACTCAAAGGTCCAAGTTACGTACCAATAAACAGCCCCAAGCCCAAAAGACTGCCACGTGAAGTGGAGCTTCATTCAGACAGTACCAATATTTCAAAATCTTCTAATCTTCCTCTGAATTGCCATGCAAAGCTGCTGGGTGGTCCAACTGAGCTCTATTCCTTAAGGAAATCAATGGTGTCTAGAATTATTGAGACCCACGAGAAGCCAAACTTTTGCATGATCTCCACTCCTCTCAGCTTTTACACAGCTTGCCCTACAACGTAGGCAAAAAAATTTTCACTTGTAAATTTAACTTTCCATTATGATATGTTGAATGGTTTTATGTAAAACTTAAAACAATGGCATAGCAATGGTTAATTTCAAATATGTACTTTGAAGTTATATGAATGATGTTTAATGCCTAAACAGAATTTCTCTAAATACAATATTTTTTTTGTTTATTAACAAGAAAATACCTGTTATAAAAGAAATAAATACCAAGGAAAACACAACAAATGAACGAAAAAGAGCTGCTGCTGGTTTCAAAAATTTCCGGCGAAAATAATCTGCCGAAAAAAAATTTACCATTTTGTTCACAGTAGTTTCTGGCTGTGAAAAGTAGCCGCAAACACTATTTACCGACGACAAAATATAGCCGAAAATAAACTTTGACCACTCCTACTTCACAACAAATTTTCCGACTTTGAAAAACTAGCCGCTAAAATTATTTCCGGCTAAAAATATATAGCCGGAAAAAAATTGATGAAGACATGATCAATTTGTGGCTTTCAAGTAATAGCTAGAAATATTTTTTTCAGGCTAAAATTATATAGCCGGAAATAATTTTGGCCTGGATATTCGTTATTGGCTAAAATAATTGCGACAAAAATTTTTCACATTTGCGGCTATTATTATTTTTGCAAATATTATCCTCTTCTGGCAATTCTCAAAATAGCTGGAAATAGTTTTACTTGGCTCTGTAATAGCGGCTATTCTGTGGCACTTAGAAATAGCCGGAAATATGTATTAGCGGCTAATCAGAGTATTATTTTCGGCTACTTTGCTCACCGGAAATGGTCTAATTTTTTGTAGTGTGTGTGATTGGAATTCAGCCCCTAGAGTTCTAGGAGGAAAGGCAACATTTGAAGATCGTCAGAGGTTCTGGCTGCTACTGCGGTAGAAGACAAACGGGTCGTTTGTCTAGGCAAGTAAGATAGTTGAATTGCAAAGGTTTTGTAATTAATGATTGCTTGTAATTGTTCTTCAAATAATAAGATTGACTTTCCTGGGTTTGGCTGCCCTGTAGGATTTTACTTTTAAAGAGTTCTTTAAAGGGTTTCCCTTCAAAACCAATCGTTGTGCCATGCAAGTTTATTTATTTACGTTAAGTATTTGATAATTATAAGATTGAGATCTAACTAATTTGTTCAAGTAAATTGATAGGCAATTTATTGAATTTATAGGGGTACATTAGAAATTTCAGGGTAGAAGACCCCTTGGCAGTCTTTGTCTCTGAAGAAAATAACATACGTGATACCCAGTTTAGAGTATTTGGAGGGTTTATCCACCAAGTACACCTCGGGATATCCAACTAGTGGTACTTGCAATAGTGCTGGCCTTTGTAGGTCGGCATGCCTCTTTCCTTATAGTTCCTAACTTTTCCTATATGCTCAAATTGTTATGAATGAGACGAGGCTCTTGGTCTCTGGGTAGAGTGTCTTTCTCGCCCCGCCCTAGTGACTTGACCTAGTCTTCTTGGCTCTCGAACTACTTGAATTCTTGGCTTCCGACTTTACCTCTTGCTTCTTGGGTTCTAAGAGGGCTTGCAACGTGTCCTCTGCATTAACATAATCATCAGACCTGTCCATGAACTCCCTCAAAGTTGAGGGGGTTTTTCTGGCCAACTCAGTCATGAATGGACTCCGAGGCGATATGCCTCCCAGTAGGGCAATTAGCATGATCTTCTCATCTTGATCATCCGTGGTCAATTTCTCTTTATTGAATTAGGTCAAATATGCTTTCAAGCTCTTCCATTCTCTCTACTTAATGGGGAGAAGTAAGCTGTGGGTCGTTGACGTCTCCTGCTCGCTATGAATTATTTTAAGAATTGTTTGGCCAACTCTTCAAAACTATTGATAGACCTTGGACATAAGGTTCCAAACCAGCCACGTGTAGAAAAGCACGATAGCCTATCTCTCATGGGAAGATGTGAAGAGTCATATGTGCTTTAAAATTCTCCAAGTGATCTATAGGATCCCTAAATCCATCATACATATCGATCTGGGAGACTTTGAATTTAGGCAGAAGTGGTACTGCCATTACTTTATTGTTGTAGGGAAAATCCGTCCGGTTCAATAGCTGCTCAGGAAGATCCTCCTATTTTTCTTGCCATATCCTCGTATTTATTCACGAGGTTATGTAGTTCATTGTGTAGTCTCTTATTTTCTAGCTCCTCGGTGTGACTCCTCTTGCATTTTGCACAGCTCCTTTTATCTGTTCATTGTTGACTGGTGGTGTAGCAGTGTTTTGCTTCTTCAGCTCTTCGTTCTCTTTCTGTAGTTGCTCCACCAGAGTCGTCGCCTTTTTCAGCTTTTCTTTAACATCCATTAGCCTCACTTCCATCTCTGTCATGCTTATTTCTTGGTCTCGGGTTGCTTGTGATTAGTTGTAGTTGGCATGTGACAGTCATGTTGAAGTCTGTAAGGATCCCATAGACGGTACCACTGTTAAGAACGTGTTTCACACCACCAATAGCACAGATGAGCTACAACGAAATGAAAGGGCGACACAGGATGCTCAGTGGAACTCCAATGCCCAAGTCAGAGAGAAGTGATCTTAATATAAATATATGAATCAATATAATATGTGTTATTTTCAGGTGTTATTTATAAGAGCGTGATGAAGGTAATAATGACTAATCTTCAAAATTTATCTTGAAAATTTTCCTTATAAAGTGGAGTGATCACTTCCCTGATCAATCGAATGTGTTATCTATTCTCATTGTCTATAACGCATATTAACCAAAACAATTTTAGGTCTCATAGTTGCCCGACTCTGACGGCTTAAACTTGAGCTCTTTAGTATATGAGTTTATTCCTCCAAATCCCTAAATATCCCTTCCACTTATGGTGAAGAAATTCCTTATATAAAAAGACTAAGGGAGGTTACAACATCTTAAATTCCAAAACCAGACTCTTAGGAAAAAAGAAAAACATTATTACGAACAAACGAGAATTAAAATACAAGAAGAAACAATAAAGGACATGCCTAACGGGGAAAGTTGGGGATACCTACTCCGTCTAAAAAAACAAAGTCCAATCACATGTTTGAAAAGTTTAAAAATGGAAGAAAACTTATAGTACTACCTAAAACTCCACGAGTAGCGAGGCTATCCGCTAGAGTGTTCCATTCTTTGCAAACATGGTAATACTAAAAGAAAAAAAAGGACTGAAACGTAGGATATCATCTCAAATTAAGTTTTCAAGGTGATGAAAATTTTATTAAACCAATTTTTACATCATGTCAAAATTTAATTTTATTAATTGCGTCGGTAGCACTTCTTTAATAATCAATGTTCCTGGAAACTCCATTGGAAAACACGTAACGCTAGTACTGATAATAACTTAGGAAGATCTATAAAGCTTACGTATATTTAATAGTAATTTTATATATAATCGTGAAATACGTAAATATTGTATAATTTTTTTTTAAAAAAGAAAAATTTGTTATTTAAAAATTATTATTTTTCATAGAAATTATATATATGTATATATATATATATTTAAAAAAAACGATTACGTAATAGTTACATAATTCACAATTCTAAATATCGTTTCTTACCTATTGATCATAATAACTCGTAATTCAATTTAATTTGAAAGTTTTCCGGGAATACTTTCCGAAACCCCATTTCCAAGAATAACACATAATTCTAATTTAATTTTATCTTGAGATTATTTAGATAGTGAGATGAGATGAGATGCTTTTAGATAAAAGTTAAATAAAATATTATTTTTCTGTTGAGATTTGAAAAAGTTAAATTGTTTATTATATTTTATGTGAAAATTTGAAAAAATTGTAATGATAAGATGAGATGAAATGAGATCATTTCCGAATCCAAACAGCCTTAAAATATATGGTGGAAGCTGCTAATGTATCATTAATGAGTCCTAGTGATAATATCTTGATGAAATATAATTTAATTATAAAGAAATTATATAAAATAATACCATAAATTAAAATGATTTGTCATATTATATATTTATTTTTATTATAAAATATAACTGATACATCATATAAATGCACTTAAGATATTAGTAGAATTATTTCTATGTAATTTCTTATAACTTGTAACCGAAGCACTCTCATTTTGATGCTTTGTTTTCTTCATAATAGTTAAGAGGATTAATTTGACTAATGAATTAAGAGTCCTTGACAGTTGACGCAAGTCTCCCACAAATTCACCTTTGACGACTAAATTTCCTACTTTGTATATGCCTTAACAATCAACGATCCTTGACCCCACCTACCGACCCACACGCGACTTTTAGTCAATTGCGATTAGCCATGATGGCATTTGTAAAAATTAAATAATCATAAGAGGAGCAAATTAGGCATTGTTTGGATAATCTCATCCTATCTCATTTGATCAGTATAATTTTTTTAAATTTTTAAATAAAATATAATAAATAATTTAATTTTATCAAATTTTAAAACAAAAGTAATATTAAAATACTATATTCAAAAATATTTTATTCAACTTTCAACTCACATCTCATCTCATCTCAATTTAACTCACTATCCAAATCTCTCTTAAAGTTGCTTCATTCACATCTAATTCCTTAGTTGTCCACAATGGAATAGCTAAACTAACTAAACACTAAGACTATTTAGGTTGCATTTGAATGTTAAGATGATCTCAGATGATTTATGAATAACAAGGTTTTGTAGATCACATTGAAATGTGTTTGAACGTAAATAAGTTGAGATAAGTTTAACTTTTTTTTTTCTATAGGAAGTTGAAAAAAATAGTGGATCACATCAATAATTAATTTGAGATGAGTAATTAAGATCACTCTGTTAGAATATAGCCTCACGGATTGAACAAATGGAGTTAAAATCTAAAGCTACACGTGTTAAACTGGAATAGGAGAAGAAAAGTTAGTTAATACAGTTAGTCTGTTATTTTTCACTTAGCCTTGTATAAATACAGTTAAAGTACTCTGTAATTATCAATTCATTCATTCATTCAAGTATTTTTCCAACTCAACTACTCTGTCTACGTCTCCATATTACTTTCTCACAAATCAAAACCTCAATTCATCCAAGATTTGACATGGTATCAGATTGAAAGTCATTGTGCTTCCGCAATCTCACAAAGATTTTACTCTAAAATCTTTCTTCTACATACTTTCTTCCATTTCTTGCATCTCTTGCAATTCTTGGAGAAATTCCAGAAATGTCTTCTGATAGTGAAGATTCTATTCACTCTCATACTTCTACTCACACAATCAATCCTTCGGACGATTCATCAAGTCCATACTTCTTGCATCTAAGTGACAATCCCGGTGCATTACTTGTTTCAGAAATCTTTGTTGGTGACAACTATATCGCATGGAGTAGATCAATCACCATTGCTCTAACAGTCAAGAACAAAGCAGCATTCATTGATGGTACCATTCTTGCCCCTCATGTTAATCAGCGTATTCTTCACACTGCTTGGCTACGTGCCAACAATTTAGTTCTCTCATGGTTAATGAATTCTATTTCAAAGGAAATAAGAAATAGTCTTCTTTATGTTGCATCTGCTGTTGATCTTTGGAAAGAGTTGAAAACCAGATACTTAAGAAGCGATGGTCCTAGAGTTTTTCATCTTGAAAAATCTCTAAGCTCTATCACTCAAGGTTCTTTGTCTATCACTGAGTATTTCAGTTCTTTCAAGACCTTATGGGA